>SKCR01030671.1:0-123784 GCA_019454045.1 Zanthoxylum bungeanum | reverse complement strand
GTATAGCGAATATTATGTAATTTTTTGTATTAGATTCAGAGGGATATAATGTAAATATTAAGAAATGTGTTTTATATTTATCTGATAGTGATAATATTCAGATCCTTGTGTATTCAAATGAGCATGGTCATTACATTTTCCATACTTCCAGAGATATATTGAATACTAGGATTAATAAACATAAATTATCTTAAATAAATAATACTGAACTTTGACATATGAGGTTAGGTCATATAGGTGTGAGACGGCTGACCCTGTTGGCTAAAAATGGTTCGATTCAAGATCTCACTATTGAACCCTATCCAATTTATGAATCTTATATTCAGGGAAAAATGACCAAAGCCCCATTTTAGGTCTGGGACACCGAGCCACTTACTTATTGAAATTCATACATTCAGATGTATATGGTCCCATGAGTCAGACTGCTCACATTGGTTTTTCATACTTTGTTACTTTTACTGATGATGTGTCACGGTATGGTTATGTTTACTTGATGAAACATAAATTGGAAACCTTTGAAAAGTTCAAAGAATTTCGTAACGAAGTAGAAAAATAAATTGGAAAATATATTAAATGCCTTCAGTCTGATCGAGGTGGTGAATATTTGAGCGGTGAATTCACTGATTATTTAAAAGAGAATGAGATTCTCGCTCAACATACTCCTCCGGGTACTCCAAAGCACAATGGGTGTCCGAAAGGAGAAATGGGACATTATTGGATATGATCCAATCTATGTTGAGTTTCACAGATTTGCTCTATTACTTATGGGGTTATACTCTTTTAAATGCAGCTCATCCTTTGAATAAGATTCCTTATAAAGTTGTTCCTACAATTTCGTACGAGATATGGACCAGTAGAAAATCGAATCTTAATTATGTTAGGGTTTGGGATTGTCTTGCATACGTCAAGATGACACAACAGAATATGCTTTTGACTCCAGGGTAAAAGTTTTGGTTTGTTGGATATCCTTCAAATACGAATGATATTTTTTCTATGATACCGAGCATCAAAATATTTTCGTAGCTCGCTTTGTAAAATTTCTAGAAATAGAATTTTTGTCTAAATGAGGTAGTCATAGACATGTTGAACTTGATGAAGTACAACTTGAGACCAATGAACCACTGGAGGAACCTGAAATTCAAGTAGATGAAGAACCTATAATGCACACACTTCGTAGGTCCCAAAGGGTATCTAGACCTCCTGATCACTTGTATTTGATACAAGAAAATAGTCTTTATGTTCTCTTTATTGAAGAGATTGACCTTTATACCTATAGATAAGTGATGTTGGACATCGACTCCATAAAGTGGCAAGAGGCCATGAAATCATAGTTAGACTCTATGCATAAGAATCAAGTTTGGGACTTGGTTCAGTTTCCTGAAGGAATTATTCCTATCGATTGTAAATGGGTTTACAAGAGGAATGGAGGTCCTGATGGAAAGGTTGAGACCCTTAAGGCACGACTGGTAGCTAAAGGTTACACGCAGTGACCTGGTGTCGACTACGATGAAACCATTTCACCAGTTGCGATGCTAAAGTTGTTGGACAATAATGACTCATAGCGTCACTATTTGTACAGATCATGATGTTGCTATACAAATTAACTATGTGACAAAGGAGATTGCTCTCTAATCATTTGTGTTTAGATCACCAAGATGTATAAATGATATTAGGTCCTTATGATTTGTTCCTAGATTGAGAATGATATGAGACATTATCAATCCACGAAGGATAAATCATTAAATATCCCTAGTGAGAGTATTATCGAGATTGGACATCGATAAATACGTAAAAGACTAGTATTACACTTGTGCGCGTTGTGAGGGCATAACGACATAGTTCTCATATATTTGGGTATATGATATTCATGCAAGTGTAATATGAGATTGTGTTTTACCGATGGTACGGGAAACAGCTTCGCTCTGGATAGACCCCCTCGGAATTCCATTGGTAGTATGACTATGTGTCTATGGATGTCCGAAATAAGGGTAGGTGTATTTGGTCTTAACTTGAGACTTGCACCGCTAATACTTGCGAAAATCAATATACTTTGGTTTTGGTCGTCCAGGGCTTTAATCAGTTTATGTGTATGCCTATTCTGGGTATATCGAGAATCGTAGTGTGTTGGGTGTGATGTCAAGACGGAAGTATCACTCCAGTCATAGTGGAGATGATGTCACGTAGGATACAAGACTGGTGCTCTTATATGCTGCAGCTATCGGGATATTATGACTAGGTCATGTATATCCGATTATAGAGACTAGTTACCAGACATCCGACATGTGCTTCGTACGGGGCAGACACAGTTCCAGCCCCAGGCCTAACACGTGACAATCCGATACTGGATCGACATACGCAATACTACGTATACTACGCCTGATATATATCATATATTCCTGTAAGGATATTTTTGGAGAATTGGGTAGGCATGGCGCTTTGCTAGAAGCCAACCTTGTCTTGTAAATCGGTATAAGCGTAGTACTAGGTACTTACGTGTTCGGATAGTCCGACGACCGAATTTACTGCCAACATATCCGGGGATCTCATAGGTCGCTTCCCGAAGATTCACCGATGACGTATGACTCGCACTTTTAATTAATCTTGGATTAATTAGATGAGAGAGAAAATTAATCTGGGATTAATTGCGGAGGTATTTTATCTGGGATAAAATTCATTAAAAGAGAGATAACGATTAATTTAGAATTAATCGATTAAATTAATATATTTGATATATTAAACGAAATTGGATTTCGACGCGGAATTAAAATTAGATTTTAATTCGGGTGAACGAGTTAATTTAGAATTAATTCGTTAGCGACGTGAATAGTGATTTCACTAGGCATAATCATTTAATTACGACGCAACAGAAAATTTATTAATTTGGAATTAGTGAACCCGAGCCCGGGATTATTTGCGAGCGCATTCGCATTTCGAATTCGAGTGCGGCACGCAAGTCAAATCAAGCGTCAAATCATTAGTCACATCAAGCGTCAAATCACATGTCATTTTGAGTGATGTGACAATTGATTGATTGATTGATATGACTTGATGGGAGTTGATGGAAAGCATTTAATGCTTGACTTTTTGGAAAAAAAGGAAATTTGTATATGTTTATTTGTTTTTTGAAAACAAATACTAATACAATTTTTTTTGTATCAATCAACACCACTCTCTCTCTTTCTTTCATCTCTCTCTCTCGGCCATTTGGCCTCTTTTTCTTCTTCACTGGTTCTGTTTTTCCGTGAGCCAAGGAGAAAATGGGAAGCAAAGTGTATGATTTTTGTGGCAAAAATCAAGAGAGCTAGCACTTCGAGAGACATGCGAAGGTGATAGGGAAGTCCACCCATGAGCATGGAATCGTTTCATCACAAAGCTTGGAGCTTTAAGGACATCAATGGCCAAAAATGGTGGAGGGAAAAACAGCCACTGCAGTGAGCTGTTGGTGAGCAGAAACTGATTTTGTTCGTCGCTCAACCGCTCGATGTGAGTATTCCGTAACTCCCTCGTTGTTATTCACACTTGTTTCATACTTGTTAAATGATCTTGGGATGCTTAGAAAATTCCAACAAAAGTCTATTAGGATTTTATTATCCATTGCTGCTTACTATGATTATGAGATTTAGCAGATGGATGTCAAAACGTCTTTTCTATATGGATTTCTTGATGAAGAAATCTATATGGAACAGCTGGAAGGTTTTGTATCCAGCGAGAACTAGGGCATGGTATGTAAGCTTAAGAAGTCCATTTATGGATTTAAACAAGCTTCACGAAGTTGAAATCTTTGATTCGATGAGATTATTAGATTGTTTGGTTTTCTCAAGAATTCAGAAGAATCCTATGTGTATAAAAAGGTCAGTGGGAGCATGGTGGTATTTTTAGTTCTCTATGTTGCTGACATCTTGATAATTGGAAATGATATCGGGATGATACATGGCGTCAATGCTTACCTCTGTAATAATTTCTTTATGAAGGACCTGAGAGAACCTTCTTATGTTTAGGCACAAAGCTCTATAAAGATAGAGAAAAGAAGCTTTTTAGGTTATCATAATCAACATATATAGATAAGATCTTAGAATGGTACAATTTTGGTAATTATAAGATAGTAAATATATCATTCAGATATGACATTCATCTTTAGAAGAAGACGTGTCATAAAACAGAAGATGAGAAAATTAGAATGTCTAATCTACCTTATGCTTCGTGTTTGGGCAGCGTCATGTATGCCATGTTATATACCAGACATGATATCAGTTTAGCAGTTAGTGTAACCAGTAGATATCAATCAAATCCAGACAACGACCATTGCATGGCCGTTAAACATATTATAAAGTATCTTAAGATACTAATGATAAGTTTTTGAGATGATAGAAAGTCCACATCAGGATTTGAGTTTACCCTTAACGGAGGGAGGTATAGTTTATTGGAAACGTTCTAAGCAGGGTTCCACAGCTAATTATACCATAAAGGCGAAATATATTGATGCTTCTGAAGTTACAAAAGAAGTTGTTTGGGTTAAGAAATTTGGAGTTGTCCCAAGCATCGAGAATCTGATTTCGTTATACTATGATAATAATGGAGCCATTGCGAAAGCAAAGGATCCGATGGCGCATCAGAAATCAAAGCATATGGAACGGAAGTACCACATCATTCGAGAGATTGTGTCATGAGGGGACATTATCGTATGCAAGGTCTCAAGTGAAGATAATGTAGCAGACATTTTACCAATGCCATTCCTCCCAAGTTATGTGAAAAACATGTGGAGTCAATGGGTATAAGATACAATCGAAATTGGAACTGCGCAAGTGAGATTCTGTTAGGGTTGGTGCTCGAAGTGCCAATTTCTTATGTATTTCCCTGAAAATACTTATGTAAATTTTTTATTATGAATAAAATTCACAGTTTATTTAATATATCTATTTTTATTATATGGTAAAGACGTACATGACCATAAAATGATTAGTTACGATACTGTTGCAAAAATGTCACAACTGACATTGAATTTTATCATAATAGTATCATTCTTAAACTGTTCCAGGTCAACGTTTTCAATTGCTTTGTTAGTAAGTAAACCCGCAGAGACTGGTACATGTCATATTGGAATATTGGATTCCAATGGTTTCTCAATAAACCATGAGTCTTGGGAGACTCGTATAGATATGTAGATGTTTATATTATATAAAAACTGAATGACTCACCGAAGATTCTTAATAGATGGTACCCAACGTCAATAAAAATATTCTCGGGTTGAGTAGCATAGTTATTCTTTGACTTGAGATACCATTGTGGATATATGAGATATCCTCCACAGTTTGATGGCAGTCACATCACCGACCTATTTATGTCAGACCTCCGCCTGTTCGTTGAGTGTGGACTAATTCTCAGGATATCTTGTGTGCATCAAGACATGATCCGTCAGTTCTGTGTACAGAGCATAAGTATTCGTTTTGAGATTACCAATCTGTTTAATCCATGGGCCTTTAGTACAATATAGAAGTGAGTTCTAAGTGTTATTAAGTGATCGCTAATAGAAACGTTGATGAGATTATACCAATAGAGATTTGACGTTAATATCTATATCTCAGGAATAATTCGAATACATGTGACGGAGGGATTATACGTATGCAATGTCCTTGACCTGTATAGTTTAGTAAGTTTATCTGTGGTCGTTATAATTTACGTGTGGGTAAATTATGGACATGAAATTGGATTTCGTGACGGATATGCTTGAACTTAGAGAGTTTCACATAATGAAATATACTCGTAGAGTACTAGGCCGACTTTTATGAATAATATTGATTATTTATAAATCGTTTAACGGTTAAACGAAAAATGATATATGCTTAGGGATATTTTGGTCATTTCCTAATTAATGTGTATTTATTTTTTAAAATATGATTTTATTAAATACAAATTAGTTAATTCTCAAATTATGATATTTGACATATATCTTTAATATATGTATTTGGATTATTTAAAGTAAACATAATACATATATTTAGATATTTATACTTAAGTAATTATTTAATTATTTAATTGTTTAATAATTAAAATAATTAAAATACTAAATATCTATGATGATATTTATTATAGGAAATGATTAAGTGTAAATGTTTGACATTTTAAATTTAATGAAGAAGTGTTCAAATTGATTTTTGGTTCTTTTATTTGATAAAATAGAAAAAATTTTATTTCTTTTTCCTTGATATTTTCGCCCACTTACCCTAAGTATATAAGGGTTTCATTTTTCTTTTGCTTCACTTTAAAAAGCCTTCAAAAACATAAACAAAAGAGACTTGAGAGAAAAAGAGAAGAAACCAAGAAAAAAGTGTAGAAATCTTGGAAATTAGTAAGTATTTCCAATATTCCATTAGAAGAAAAATTATTTCTTTTATTCTTAGCTACAACATATGTTTTTCACAAGTTTTTTCTATTCTCTTATGTTTGTGTTATGAAGTTTGGAAGCTTGAATGAAAGATGTAGGCATGTATGTGTAGCACTGCATTTTTACACATAAGTCCCTATGATGAGTCTCATTTTGGAGACACTACCTTTTAAGTCACGGAGGTCACGGAAAACGGACATCGGAAGGGGAATTCAGAATAAACAAGGTTCACTGTTTTCGTTGGTGCTACGTTCGTGTATACGTTCGAACGTCAAACAGATTGCGGGCGTTCGTGCTGCGTTCGATGATGCGTTCGAACGGTGTCGGTAATTCTGGTTTTGCTGCTAGCCTCACATTAAGCCCAATTCGCCCAAACCTTGGCCCACACGCCCAAGCCCACTTAAAACACATATTTAACACATGGTGAAATTAAACAAATCTAAAAATCACATACCAAATTAAATAAAATACTTACACAAATTAAAGAAATTGCATGCCTAATTAAAATCAATCAACAAACTAAATGCCTAATCTAAACCAATCAAATATAATCATAACAAGTTAAAATCAATCAACCAATATATTATTCCCAAACTTAAAATATTATATGCCTAATCAACATAAACTAAATATTCAACCTTCCCTATCTAGCCAAGATTTGTCCCCCCTCAATCTTTGACTTCCCTTATCCAAGCCAATCAAATCCCTTTCCTTGTCAAGCCTAACCCTTTGCCTATAAAAAGAACCCTTCACCAACCTTCTCAAGGCTAGCTAGCTCATACGGAGAAGATACACACAACTCACGGCAATAACAAGAAGAAAAACAGAAATAATCCCATTCATCTTCCCCACTCCACAACCGAAAACAGCAGCTTAAACAACTCCCAAAACAGTAGCCAAAACATCCCAAAAACAGTAACTAAAATACAGCAACGAAACAGTAGCAGCGGCAGCGAATCGGAGTCAAAACAGCAGCAAAAGATGGAGGACGACGACCCAAAACAGTAAGACAACGAACGAGAGCAGTGAACCAGTGAACCGGAAGAGTTGCGGAGCTTTACCCCTTCCGATCTTCGTGAAACGCGAGTCCGAGAGACGACTTAAAAGGTTAGACCTGAGGGCACTTTTTCATTAGTTTATATTCGTTTCTTTTATTATTGAATTGTATTCACATGAGAGTCGTTTATGGATGTGTGTTGTGGGTATTGGATGAATGGAAGAGTGTTGTCTCTTGTGGTATATAGGATGGAAACCCAGACGTAAATTCCGTAGCCGAATCCGAATGGACGGTAATGCGGTCTGTACTTGGGACACAACTCCACGTACCACTTGAGTAAACGGCACCTTCTCTTGTTTTGTGTTGCTTTGGTTTATTTAATTCTTGTCATTTAAATTCTGCATGTTGTTTATTCCCGTATGATACGATCGAGTGCATGGGCTTAGTAAGTGCGATGAAAGGTTCCCTAATTGGAGGGTTAAAATCCTTCACCACGATGCTCTGCCGCACCGATTGATGTGTGTTCGTTTGAATGCGAAATACGTTCAATCGGGCACAATATGTTTAGTATTATTGCTTTTCATTCTATGTATGCATGATTCAGTCGAGCGCATGGGCTTAGTATGTTGGTCTAAAGGTCCTCTCTTTGAGAGATCAAGAGCCCCAAAAGGCCACCTTTACGGCAGTACTTCGCCGCGCCCTTTTATTTTGTCGTTTATGTATTGCGTCCCATTTCATGCATCAGATCTGTTCCCGTTCGAACGCGTTTACGAACGCAACTCGAACGCGCATGATTTATATGTTATATGCCTCTTATGCACATCATGAATACATACATCATGTTAACCCTTGTGTTCTGAAGCCATCATAGATTCCCGTTGGGTTAGAAAAAAAGGGAAGACTCATCAAAATACTGGGAACAGACATGAGTGAATCAGATATTGAGGTATCCCGTATGGATCAGTTGGAAAACGGTCTCGCCAAGGTCACTGAACAGCTGCAAGCCTTGACTACTGCCATGACAAATATAGATGTGCCCCGTGCTGGGGGAAATTCTGAGAATGTAAGGCGCGAGGAGCCTCCGAATGGGTTGGGGGATGATATCCCCGCTTTTGATGATGATATGGCAGAGTATGCAACAGACAGAGTGATTGGGTCTCAGGCCGAGATACAGAAACTCAGGGATCAGGTTGAATCCGTTACCCGCAAGATGAGGGGTAAGAATGAAGATTTGCTAGATTATGAGACAATGAAGTTTGAGGAGCAGTTGCCAGCGCAGTTTAAGATGCCGGATTTGGCTAAGTTCAATGGGGATGGAGATCCGAGGGTGCATCTCCGTCAATATGTGTCTGTTATGAGTTCAGTTGGCTTGTCTCAGCGCCAGGTACAGAAAATGTTTGGGATGTCACTCGAGGGGGCACATGTGGTATGGTACCATAACCTGGACAAGCAGGTTAAGGAAGATTGGAGGGAGCTAGCTGATGCTTTCTTAAAGCAATATGTCACGGACCTGGAGATTGACTTGTCACTCCGTGACTTAGAAAATATCAAGCAGAAGCCGGAGGAAAATTTCAAGGAATATGTGGACCGCTGGAGGAGCCAGCTTCTGAAGATGCAGACCCGGCCCTCAGAAAAGGACCAGATCAAAATGATCATCAAGGGCACCAAGCCCTCTATTTATGGCAAACTGAGGAGAATGACTTCAATGATGACTGATTTTCGACAGCTGAGGGAGACAATTATGGATATTGAGGAGGAGGAAGCCGAGAACAGAAAGTTTTATGGACAGAACAGAAGGAATATTGGGGGACATTCAGGGACTATGCCTGCTACTGCTGAGGTCACTGCCATTAAGAACAGACGATTTTCTAACCTTGGTAAGCCTCTTTCAAAGGTATTCGAAAAGCTGAAGGCGCAAGGACTCTTAAAACCTTTGGAATCTAGGCCCATTCCAAATCATGTGCCACCTCACATGAACTTAAACTTATACTGTCACTTCCACCAAGAAAAAGGCCATGACACCGACAACTGCGCCCGCCTCAGACATGAAATCCAAAACCTCATCGATGCCCATACAATACCCGACCCAGAGAAAGAACAACCCAACGCACACAGAAATCCCCTACCCAACTACATGATCAACTCTGGCCTACCCGAAACCCTTGTCCTCCAAACTCTCAACCACTCAGCTTCATAAGAATAAGGGATAACAATGGTGAAGAACCATGGGCTGAAGAAGAGGGCACTGTTGTTTCTCCTAGTTTATCTTGCACTTTTAATAAAAACATTGATTTTGTTTACCTGTTCGAACGTTTCCTCAACAATAATAAAGGCGACCATTTTATTTATCTGCCTAAGACTATTACTTTCAAACTTGCAACATGAGTGTGTTCAATCTTGGTAATGTGATGCTCAAAGCGTAGGTAATCCTCAAAAGAAGCAAGCAGAAAAGATAAGTTAGCCATTCAGGAATTGGGAAATGGAGACAGTGGGACTGTTAGACTTGGAAAGAAACGGGTCCCTGGAACAAATCAGGGTAGACAGGTGGAAATGGTACTTTCCCTAAGAGAAGAATGGTCATCAATAGAATCGACGGAAGACCTAACCCAACGAGATAGGAAACTCATTCACGCATGCATGCATACACGTAACATATTTTGCATTCCTTTTTGTGTTTTGTGTTTGTTTTGTGTTCACAAGTTTTGAAGAAGAAAGAGAGAAAGAGGCAAATGAAAGCCAGTCAGAAGCATCAATATTAGCATCAGTATCAGCATGGGGGCGAGGCCCATATCAATATCAACATAGGGGCGAGGCCCATATCAATATCAGTTTGAGGGCGAGGCCCATATCAGTATCAGTTCAGGGCCGAGGCCCACATCATCTTTAGCTTGGGGGCGAGGCCCATGTCAGCTCGAGGGCGAGGCCCATATCAGTTTGGGGGCGAGGCCCATATCAGTATCAGATCGAGGGCGAGGCCCATATCAGTTCAAGAAGAAAGCCTATATTTAGTTCAGCTCGGGAATAAAGCCTACATTCGGTACAATCCAGGAACAAAGCTCAGGAGGAATAAAGCCTCATGTCAGTATAATTTGAGAACAAAGCTCAGGAGGAATAAAGCCTCATGTCAGTATAATTTGAGAACAAAGCTCAAGGGGAAGAAAGCCTCATGCCAGTTCAGTTCGGGAATAAAGCCCCCACTCAGTGCAGTTCAGGAAGAAAGCCTACATTCAGTTCAGTTCAGGAAGAAGGCCTGCATTCAATACAGTTCAAGAACAAAGCCACACAGTCAGCTCAGATCAGAGAACAAAGCTCGGGAGGAATAAAGCCTCATGTCAGTATAGTTTGAGAACAAAGCTCAAGGGGAGAAAGCCTCATGTCAACACAGTTCGGGAACAAAGCTCGGGAGGAATAAAGCCTCATCTCAACAGTTCGGGAACAAAGCTCGAGGAATAAAGCCTCATCTACACAGTTCGGGAATAAAGCCCACACTCAGTGCAGTTCGGGAATAAAGCCCACATTCAATACAATTCAGGAAGAAAGCCTACGTCCAGTAAACTCGGGAATAAAGCCCACATTCAGTACAATTCAAGAAGAAAGCCTACATTCAGCTCAGTTCATGGATAAAGCCCACAGTTAACACAGTCAGGGAACAAAGCTCACTCTATACAACAATTCGGGAACAAAGCCCACAGTCAACATAATTGAAGGAAGAAAGCCTAGAGGAATAAAGCCTCATCTCAACAGTCCAGGAATAAGGCTCAGGAGGAATAAAGCCTCATCTCAACACAGTTCGGGAACAAAGCTCGGAGGAATAAAGCCTCACCTCAGCAGTTCGGGAATAAAGCTCGGGAGGAATAAAGCCTCATCTTAACACAGTTCGAGAATGAACAAGCCGGGAACGGCACTCCAAGAATGGAAGCACAGTTCGAGAATGGACCACATCGCAGCACGGTTCGAGAATGGACCAGGGGTCGCAGCACCTCATCATCCAAATCAACTCAACTCAACACATGGTAAGTCAAGTGGCAGCTGGCGAGCCAGGTAAGTGAAAATGCATTGCATAACTTTGATAGGATTGTCACTGTTGCACATTACACAAGTCCCATCAAAGTGGGGGCGACTGTAGGCACTGCATTTTTACACATAAGTCCCTATGATGAGTCTAATTTTGGAGACACTACCTTTTAAGTCACGGAGGTCACGGAAAACGGACATCGGAAGGGGAATTCAGAATAAACAAGGTTCACTGTTTTCGTTGGTGCTACGTTCGTGTATAGGTTCGAACGTCAAACAGATTGCGGGCGTTCGTGCTGCGTTCGATGATGCGTTCGAACGGTGTCGGTAATTCTGGTTTTGCTGCTAGCCTCACATTAAGCCCAATTCGCCCAAACCTTGGCCCACACGCCCAAGCCCACTTAAAACACATATTTAACACATGATGAAATTAAACAAATCTAAAAATCACATACCAAATTAAATAAAATACTTACACAAATTAAAGAAATTGCATGCCTAATTAAAATCAATCAACAAACTAAATGCCTAATCTAAACCAATCAAATATAATCATACCAAGTTAAAATCAATCAACCAATATATTATTCCCAAACTTAAAATATTATATGCCTAATCAACATAAACTAAATATTCAACCTTCCCTATCTATCCAAGATTTGTCCCCCCTCAATCTTTGACTTCCCTTATCCAAGCCAATCAAATCCCTTTCCTTGTCAAGCCTAACCCTTTGCCTATAAAAAGAACCTTCACCAACCTTCTCAAGGCTATCTAGCTCATACGGAGAAGATACACACAACTCACGGCAATAACAAGAAGAAAAACAGAAATAATCCCATTCATCTTCCCCACTCCACAACCGAAAACAGCAGCTTAAACAACTCCCAAAACAATAGCCAAACATCCCAAAAACAGTAACTAAAATACAGCAGCGAAACAGTAGCAGCGGCAGCGAATCGGAGTCAAAACAGCAGCAAAATACGGAGGACGACGACCCAAAACAGTAAGACAACGAACGAGAGCAGTGAACCAGTGAACCGGAAGAGTTGCAGAGCTTTACCCCTTCCGATCTTCGTGAAACGCGAGTCCGAGAGACGACTTAAAAGGTTAGACCTGAGGGCACTTTTTCATTAGTTTATATTCATTTCTTTTATTATTGAATTGTATTCACATGAGATTCGTTTATGGATGTGTGTTGTGGGTATTGGATGAATGGAAGAGTGTTGTCTCTTGTGGTATATAGGATGGAAACCCAGACGTAAATTCCGTAGCCGAATCCGAATGGAAGGTAGTGCGGTCTGTACTTGGGACACAACTCCACGTACCACTTGAGTAAACGGCACCTTCTCTTGTTTTGTGTTGCTTTGGTTTATTTAATTCTTGTCATTTAAATTCTGCATGTTGTTTATTCCCGTATGATACGATCGAGTGCATGGGCTTAGTAAGTGCGATGAAAGTTCCCTAATTGGAGGGTTAAAATCCTTCACCACGATGCTCTGCCGCACCGATTGATGTGTGTTCGTTTGAATGCGAAATACGTTCAATCGGGCACACTATGTTTAGTATTATTGCTTTTCATTCTATGTATGCATGATTCAGTCGAGCGCATGGGCTTAGTATGTTGGTCTAAAGGTCATCTCTTTGAGACATCAAGAGCCCCAAAATGCCACCTTTACGGCAGTACTTCGCCGCGCCCCTTTATTTTGTCGTTTATGTATTGCGTCCCATTTCATGCATCAGATCTGTTCCCGTTCGAACGCGTTTACGAACGCAACTCGAACGCGCATGTATTTTGCCTTGTCATGCATCAGGTCTTATTTCTGTTCGAACGCGTTCACGAACGCCATACGAACGTGAGCATTCTGTTTCATTTCCGTTCGAACGCGTTCACAAACGCCACACGAACGAGAGCATTCTGTTTCATTTCCGTTCGAACGCGTTATCAAACGCCATACGAACGCGAACCTTCTATTTACCGTTCGAACGCATTTACGAACGCTACACGAACACACACGCACCTTCTTAGTTTCATAATGTATCGGGTGTGGTTCCGTTCGAACGCGTTCTCGGACGCTATACGAACGCGAACCTTCTGTTTACCGTTCGAACGTGTTTACGAACGCTACACGAATGCGAACCCACTGAACTGAGTCTGTCTTATCATATTCATGCATAATTGCCTTTTGGTTGATCTTTCTTGTGTTATATAGCCAACCGTATTATTTGTATTCCTGCATTTATCCATTCTATGTGTTCTTGGGATTGTATTCAAGCATGATTAGGCTGTTAGCATGTTATTTGGTTAATAGGTTCATGAGATAGTACTCAAGCATGATTATGATGTTCCTAGTTTTCCATATCCTGTGATTGAAATATGTTCATGAGATTGCCATGTGATGTTGCATGTTGTGATGAATTTGTTGATGTATGCATGTGAATCTAGAAGCATGATATTATCGGAAATAAGTGTTACTTAGACTTGATTAAATTATTACATAAATCCTTTGATTACAAGTGACATGAGTAAGGGACCATTCCGAACCCAACGGTTTGAGGTCTTCCCTTGCGAGGGGTGAGTGCGGCCTTAAATCTTTGTCCCGGTTCACACCGGGTGGCGACTCCATGTTATTTAGTACTTCCCAACTAGTGCCGCGAGCCTAGGAACGGCGTCGCCCAGGTTCTGTTGTCCACAGTATGTAAACAAAGTTTGCTGTTAATGGTTAATAAGCACATTTTGGTTATTTGATGACTTGGTTGCTATTCTACAATTGTTAGGTCACTCAATGATGACCTAGAATTATTCTTGAGTTATTTCAAAGTGGTGAAACTTGTTTGGTGTTGTAGAGATTAGATTAAAGTGTTGGATTGTATTTATTTTGGTTTATTTGATTAATTAAAAAAATTAGGATTTCAATCTAAATCAAAATTGGGGCTTTTCATATATATGTTATATTTTGATACATATGAGATGAATAAATTATTTCGGTAGAGATTGGAAATCACCTAAACTTGTATTTGATAATTTAGGACCAAAATGATCAAAATGACTACTATTGGGGGCTCATGATAATTAGCTAAAATTTTGGAAAAAAATTTATGGATTATATTTTGATACATATGAGATATATAAATCATTTTGGTAGTGATTGGAAATCACCTAAACTTGTATTTGATAATTTTGGACTAAAATGATCAAAATGTAAAAGGTTTGGGCTTTTCGGCAATTAAGAAAAATCTGAATTTTTTTCAGAGTTATGTTTTAATGTATATGTGATGTACAAATCATTTTGGTTGTGATTGGAAATCACTTAAGCTTGTATTTAACAACTTAGGACTAAAATGATTAAAATGGAATATTTTGGGGGTTCACAGTAATATTCTGAAATTCTGATTTTTGAGTAAAAAAATCTATTTTTGAGTATTGAGTAATTAGAATAAATAAATTTATTTTAACTACCCAAGAAAAATTAAAGAAACCGAAAAATTTGATTTTCCTACATTCCACTGCATTACCAGAATATACCGCCCAAAACCCCATCAAAAATGGTATCATAGCTAGTCTGATTCTTAATCCTTAATATGAGTTGCCCTTGAATTTATTATGTAATCTAGTCTTTACTTTATGCATGCAGGGAATTATATAAAGATGTATGACATTTTTACGGAAAATTCCTATTTAATAAGGTTTAATTAATAATATGTATTTGATGTATGTTTTTTGGCCTGTCGTGTCAATACGGTATATAAATAAATTTTTATGACTTT
This sequence comes from Zanthoxylum bungeanum, assembly GCA_019454045.1. Lineage (NCBI taxonomy): Eukaryota > Viridiplantae > Streptophyta > Magnoliopsida > Sapindales > Rutaceae > Zanthoxylum > Zanthoxylum bungeanum. Next base: position 108,626 of record SKCR01030671.1, on the reverse strand, counting down.
ATCCCAGAACGTGCCAAAGCTGTGAGGGTATAGCCGATAGGAATTTATTTGTACCGGAATATATGATATTAGGTAAATTCAAGTAAAAGCAGAAATCCTGAACGTGCTAAAGCTATGAGGACTACGCAAGTATCTTGAATTTATCATTGACAAGTTTGACTTTCATACGTCTCTTTGTGAACGTGCCAAAGCTGTCACAACGAGTAACGATCAGAACCAAAACTCCCAAGAGTCACTAGTGAGTGATTAACAATGAGTTATCTACTTAATGAATATACGTAGGTGAGAACGTGCCAAAGCTGTGAGCTGAAATATATTCATGGGATCCACCTTTCACTATTGTATTTAATTTGATTATTGCATGGTTTGTATTCGGTTTGGGGATTATAGTTATTCATTAAATAGTGGGAGAAATATTCTTAGATTAAAAATCTATGATCAAATTTTTTTTTACTATTATATGAAACTTTTTATTTGCTAACCGTTTTTTGCTATCTATATGATAGATTTACGAAGAAAACATCGTCTATTATCCCCTTTGCTCGTATGTTGGAGACAAAAAAGTTGAGAGGCGCTAAAAACTTCGCAGAATAGGAATTGGACTTGAGGATTGTCCTCGGGTTTGAGAAGTTATGATATGCGTTGGAAGATCTGTTGCCCCTTGCCATATATGAGGATGCGACACCGGAGGAACATGAGACTTTCCAGAAATGGCAAATTTTGAGATGCCTGACGCATATAGCATGATGACACGACTCCAGGAATCGTACATGAATCAAGAAAAAGTCTCAGTCCATATAGTAGCAATCGAATTGTTCCATTCAAGACTTGATGAGGGACATGCAGCGAGTCCACATGTGCTTCATTTGATCGATCTGATCGAGCAATTGAGGCTTAGTGATTTCCCTCTAAATGATATTCTAGGACAGAGTGTCATTCTAGGTTCGCTCCCGGAGTCATATCAGCAATTTGTGATGTATTTTAACATTAATGGGATTCAGTGTTCTTACCATGAGTTGCGTAGGATGCTTCTCAATGCGGAGGTGTAACATCCCACCTAATGCCAGGATGCTACCGGCAGGATCAGCAGGAGACATGAAAACCCATCTCCATAAGCCTCTTATGCTACTAAACTTTCGGCATGACCTTTGCTAAAAATCATGAAACCTAGATCAAAGTCCAGCACCTCGAGGTGTCCTGATATTAAGTTCAAAATAAATCATCTCAACTCATGCAAATAGGCATTCAGCCAGACAAAACTTAACTCATATGTAAATAGGCCTCCGGCCTGACGTTAGACAAATAACTACAACAACTACGTGCTCAACACGATTTAAAATTATACATATGAAACAAATAAATAAAACTAAGACTGTGGGAGCCCAATTACAAATCCCAGAACCATACAACGACTCAAGACCGACTTGATTGCATTGCGGTGATCGGCTGTCTGCTAGACGTCTATGGAAATCTTCTAGCTCTTTAAGTCCAATGTGAACCTGCAAAACTAGTAAACAATCGGGGTGTGAGTTATAAAACTCAATAAGTAACTCACGTCTTATGTAAATATATCAAGTAATTATAAGAACATAAATAGTAATCAGATGTGTTTGAATATACACAACTTATAAATCTCATCTCTACCTGATGGCCGTTACGTATATTATACATGGTTAATTTACTCACTGTACTGAATGCGACATTATAGTAAGTTTATCTTCTCAGTTCCACACTATAATACGTATCTACGGAATTCAAACATCTCATTAACTTATTACCTACCAAACCACCCAAACCTGCGGCTAAGGCCATCCCAAAAACTTTCAATTTTAATCAGAATATTACCGTGAACACCTAAAGATAATCCTAATTAGTTTAATTCTTGCAGTAAAAGTAATATATCATGCTGAAATACGTTATAGCCAATTAATTCAGAAAATTCTATCTCCACCGGAAAAGAAAAAAAATTGACGTAAAAAATGTCAGTATACTGTAAAGTTAGCTATTTTACTACTCGAAAGGAAGTGGGTTTCTATAAATAGGTTCACTTACTCTTCCTATGTGCTATCACAACCAAATCTCTCATCTCTAAAGATTAGAACCCATTTCCATAAATTCACATTCCATGGCTTTCTCTTCTACTGAATCGTCTGCTTCGTCCCACATTCAAGTTATTCCAGAACAAATATCACAAATAATTGTCAAGCCAAACCTCAATCAAGTTATTTCGTTGCCTGATAATAAAAGTGCTAACATTACTAATGATAACACAGGAGTTTCTTCCCCGTTTAAACACTTCGCGTATCCCAGTGGACAACCTCTTCCATGTTTCATCGTAAGTTTTATATATTACTTGTTTCTTATTTTATATTTATATATGCAGGGTCGGTCAAGGTTATACCCTTCGCGTATCCTAGGGTTGTCCCTTTTTTTTTTTATAAGTCGGGGCTACGGCCCCAATTTTTTAGGGGAAAATAGAAAATACTTTTTAATATTTGATGAAATTGAACCGTTAATTAATATTTTAAAATTAAAAAAAAAAAAAAAAAAAAATCAACTATAAGGGAGTTTGGCCGTAAATTTTTTTGTAAAGTTATTTACATGAGGGCTATGGCCCATGAGGTGGTTTCGCAAAGTTGTAAAACATGAATGGTGGTTCACTCATTTTTCTATTGTTTTTTTTTTTATTAAAAGATTATTTTATGGAAAATGATCTCATAATGTAAAAATGGTTTTAGGCACAAAAATACTAGATACATCTTTGCATTTGAGAAAGCAAGCGTATGGCCAATTTTTAATGCTCCTTCTCCTAATTTATGTAGGATGGTATTAACGTTGAGCGTGCTCAAAAACTGATCATGGTAACCAAGCACATACTTAAAGCAGCGGATGTTCCTTCTGAAGGATTGGCCATGATTGATGCCATTCAACGCCTAGGCATTGACTACTATTTTAAAGACGAGATTGAACAAATTCTAAAAATGCAGTATGACATATTTGCCATTCATGCTGATGATCACCATAATGATCTTCAAGAGGTTGCCCTTCGTTTTCGACTGTTGAGACAAGAAGGTTACTTTGTCTCTGCAGGTCTGTATCTGTCCTATCATTTTATTTTCGTTCTGCAAAATCTTTGTATTATATGCACCTTTATTGAAATTTATAAGTTTAATTCAATCCAAAAACTAACTCTTTGTAATTATATGTATCTTTATGGGTCTAGCTTAGCTCTAATATCATGTATGAGTTGAGGATTCTCTTATATTTCTATTCTTATATCATATGAGATATTTTCCTTAATATTGTTGCCAACTTAATTTACTTTTAAAATGTATGAAACAGATGTTTTTAACAACTTCAGAAACAAAGAAGGCGAGTTTCAGCAGACTTTAAGTGAAGATATCAATGGATTGTTAAGTTTATATGAAGCATCGCAGTTAAGTATAGGAGGAGAAGATCATGTGCTTGATGAAGCTGGAGACTTCAGTGCGAACTTCCTTAATGAATGCGTGACACATCTTGATCATGATCAAGCTAGTCTTGTTAAGAATACATTGGTGCACCCCTATCGCAAAAGCTTGCCCCTAGCCAAAGACTTTCTCCTTGGTAATGTTCAGGGATTTGTATGTGAATGGATATTAGATTTACAAGAGCTAGCAAAATTGGATTTCAAATTGGTCCAGTCCTTGCACAAAATGGAAATTGATCAAATATCCAAGTAAGTTATCTTTTGGCACGGGACTAGATTCGGTGTTGAGTTTAGTTTTATACTAATCTTTTTATAAATAATAGTTATTAGATGATAATAATTTAAATATAATTAAATTTTAACGACACATTATTATTAAAATATAAGTGACAGAAGATTATAAAAAATTTAATATAATTTAGTTCAACCGTATATCTAAATTCTATAGTATGGTACATGGCTAATATGTAGGGTCATCATTAGAATATTTTAGGATGACTTTTTTTTTTTTTTTATTAGATGGTGGAAAGATCTCGGATTGGCCAAGAAGTTGAAATTCGCTAGGGACCAACCACTTAAATGGTACTTGTGGTCCATGGCATGTTTCACAGATCCAAGGTTGTCGTGGCAAAGAATAGAGCTCACGAAACCCATCGCCCTCATCTACATTATTGATGACATATTTGATGTTTATGGAACCCTCGATGAACTCACTCTCTTTACAGAAACTATTAATAGGTAGGATTAAATGAAAATAATCTTTTTAATTAATGTCAGCAATAGCATTACTGCTTATTCTCTCTCACATATCCCTGATTGATTTGAAAATCTATCCTTTCAGATGGGATCTTGAAGCCATAAGTCAACTACCTGAGTACATGAAGATATGTTTCAATGCTCTGAATGATATCACTAATGAAATCAGCAACAAGGTCTACAAGGAGCACGGCTATAACCCTGTTCACTCCCTGCAAAAGGCGGTATATAACATAAGACTAAATTAATTCTTATATAATTTTCTTTTTTCTTTGAGCAAAGTTTTAGGAACCATTATCCCTAATATATTTATATGTTTGTCCTCTTAGGATCTAACCATACATATATTACTAGTCCTAAATTTATTTACATGCTAATTGAAATAAATCTATATTAACCACAACACAATTGCATACGTACCTTTTATGCTTGTAGAGACTTCTTAATCAAACTTAATTGATTGCTTAACTCAATAAGCAAATGGTCTTATTTATAGGAGGGAAATCAAGTCACTATGTAGTCACATGCATTGATTACTATTAATCACATTATTAGGATGCATAATGATCTTTTCCAACCCTTCCAAAAATGTTACCATCATGGGTGTACCATATGTTCCCCATTTAACATTTTACTAATTGTTGTCACTTAACAACTATTGTTGTTACTTAATTATTTGATTAACAACTCTTGTTGTTTACTTAGTAATGAAATCATTACTAATTGTTGTTATTTAACAACACCACATAATTAACTTAATAATTTCCAACATGAAATTATTACTAATTGTTGTTATTTAACAACACCAAATAATTAACTTAATAATTTCCAAATGAAATTATTACTAATGGTTGTTATTTAACAACACCAAATAATTAACAACAATTAATTTCCAACATCTCCCACTCACACATGATGGGATCAACAATTTTTATTATCTCTACAAGAATAATTCATACTTTGCAATTGTGTCGTGCGACCAGCATACTTCGAGAGCTCACTTGCTATACATCTGTTAGGAATATATAGCCGCTCGAAAAATGGATAGAACCATAGTGGATTATGTATGCAGTATCCTCGATCATTTATCACATTAAATCTCTCTCGATCTCTTTTCGAATGTAATATTTATTTTGTATTCACAATCATGTTTGATCACATAGAATAACATAATTGGTCGACCAGTGAATACAAGCTAATGCGATATTACTCATATAATGATCTTTCTCATTTCTCGAATCTCTCAACTTTGATTCAATTCGCTTTTCCAGAGATGTTCTTTCAGATCGAATCTCTCATGATCTTTCAGCAACACTCCAAGATAGCGATCATCAAATCTAAGTTTTGAGAAGCAGACAAGAGTCTAAAGGGTACAAGGTGAGATTGAAATAATCTTAAGGGTCCCACACAATATCAAGACTGAGATCTTTACTTGTATTACCCTTAATAGCCGCAAATGTACACATGGTATGAAAACATGTGCTACGGTATTCTCTCCTTTCCCATGGAGCGCATGTCTCATAAAATACCGTACAGATTATAGTTCAGACAAATATAATGTCTAACTCATAACTGACATTAAGACAAGTAAGGTGAAACGAACTTATTCACCTTAGGTCATATCACAGAGAAAGTGACCTCATAACGACATTACTAAATTTTCAAGCTTGAGCTCTCTAAATTATCACTCAGATAATTAGCTTAAAAATTTATCTCATCTCCCATTAACACAAAGTAATGGAGGCGATTACCCGTGTGAGAGGGCCAATCATTCACTTGTCCGACATACTTCTCATACTAACTAATAGTATATTTGTTTAAACATGTATCAACATAATAACATGTAAGCATTGAATACAAACATCAATGAGTATTAACATTAGTAAATATTATTTGGGAAAAATACATATCATAATATGTAAGCACATTAACATCTACGCAATCCCTGAGTTTTTACATGTCTAACAAAGACATCTCTAGGAACAGGCTTGGTCAATGGATCTGCTACCATTTCTTGCGTAGAAATGTACTTCATGTTTACCTCTTCTCGTGCAACTATGTCTTTCACAAAGTTATATTTGGTATCTATATGTTTCGTTTTACAATGGAATTTTGGGTCTTTTGTGTAAGCTATCGCTGCTTCACTATCACAATTAACTAATACTGGACCAGAAGCTTCATTTGACATACCCAAATGATCCAAGAACCTTTTCAACCACACAGCCTCTTGTACTGCTGATGAAAAGGCCACAAATTCAGCCTCCATTGTGGATAAGGCTATACAAGATTGTTTCTTACTGCTCCATGAAATGGCACCATTGTTTAGCAAGAAAACAAAACCGGGGGTATATTTTCTTTCATCTAAATCTCCTCCCCAGTCAGCATCAGTATAGCCTCTCAATTGCATATCATTTCCTTGATAACACAATGAGTAATCAGCTGTCCCTCTCAGATACCTAAATATTCTTTTAACTGCTTTCCAATGTGCTAGTCCTGGATTGGATTGGTATCTACTTACCATTCCAACAGCGAAATAGATATTAGGTCTTGTACACAACATTGCGTACATTAAACTTCCAACTGCATTTGCATAAGGAACTTTCTTCATTTGTTCCTTTTCCTGTGGAGTTTCAGGACACAATCTACGACTCAAAGCTTCAATTTTCGTGATAGGAGTATCAATGGGTTTGCAAGCCTGCATTTGGAAGCGTTCAAGAATTTTCTTTATATATGACTCCTGTGAAATAGATAATAAATTCTTTGAACGATTTCTTGAGATCTTAACCCCAAGAATATATGCAGCTTCACCCATATCTTTCATCTCGAAGTTAGATGATAACCATTCTTTAATGTGTTTTACAAACTCCTTATCACTTCCGGCTATAAGTATATCATCAACGTACAAAGATAAGATAATGAACTTATCTTTATCTCTCTTGGTGTACACACAATGATCCTCATCTATAATTGTGAAATCATTCGAAATGATTGTATTGTGGAATCGTATATACCATTGTCTAGACAATTGCTTGAGACCATATATAGACTTTAAAAGTCTACATACTTTCTCATTTTCATTTTCTTTTATGAAACCTACTGGTTGCTCCATGTAGATTTCTTCATCAAGTTCTCCATTGAGAAAAGCAGTCTTTACATTCATTTGATGTAATTCTAGATCCATACTTGCTACTATAGCCAAAATCAAGCGAATTGAGGTAAACCTTACAACAGGTGAAAAAGTCTCTTTGTAGTCAATTCCTTTCTGTTGCGTATACCCTTTTGCCACAAGTCGTGCTTTATATATTTCGATATTTCCATCAGCATTACGCTTTATTTTAAGAACCCATTTGTTCTTGATAGCTTTGCATCCTTTGGGTAGATCAACCAATTCCCAAACTTGGTTGGACCTCATTGACTCCATCTCTTCTTCCATTGCTTTCATTCATTTTTCCTTAGCAGGACACTGAAGAGCCTCTCTTATGTTTCTAGGTTCTTCATCATATTGAGGTAGAATCATAAAGGTTTCTCCTTCGATATCGAAACGACGTCGAGGAATGCCTATACGATTACTACGTCGCAATTGGGATTCTAGTGGTGGAACTGATTCCTCACTTTCGATATTATTCATATTTGGATCGTGCACATTGCTCCCACTTGGATTATGTACATCACTCCCACTCGTATCACGTAAATGAGACTCGTGTGAAACTAATTCATCATTTTGAGATTCATGTGAAACAGATTCATCATGTTTTCTAAAATTTCTCTCATCACTCCCTCTTGAATTAGGTAAACCCGAGTGTTCACCAATCATGTGATCCATGTGATCCTGAGTTTCATATAGAGATAAATCTTGACCTATCTCTCCCTGCTTAGGAAAATCATTTTCTAAAAATGTGATATCTCGTGATTCAAATTCTGTCACGCCTCCACTTTCATGTTCACCTATGCAAACATATCCTTTTGATTGTTCAGAATATCTTATGAAGATACTCTTTTTTCCTCTTGGGCCTAACTTTCCATATTCGTGAGAACGTACATGAACATAAGCCGCACAACCCCAAGGTTTTAGAAAGTGAATATCTGGTTTACGACCTGTCCATAACTCATATGGTGTGGTGGACACAAATTTAGATGGCACTCGGTTAAGTACATATGTGGCAGTTAATAATGCATCACCCCAATAGGTTATAGGCAAATTTGCTTGTGCCTTCATAGACCTAACCTTCTCAAGAAGAGTTATATTTCTTCTTTCCGCAACACCATTTTGTTGAGGAGTAGCAGGAGTAGTCAACTGACGACTAATTCCTTTTTCATCACATAATTCTCTGAACTGATCAGATAAGTACTCACGACCACGGTCAGTGCGTAGTGCTTTAATTTTCTTGTCTAATTGATTTTCTGTTAAATTCATAAATTTCTTGAAACATTCTAATGCTTCAGATTTATGAGGAATCAAATAGACATAACCAAAGCGAGTAAAATCATCGATAAATGTGATGAAATAAGATGCTCCATGCCTTGCCCTGACATTCATTGGACCACAGATATCTGAATGAATTAATTGTAATGGAAATTCTGCTCTAGTCCATTTTCCAAATGGTTTTCTCACAGTTTTTCCTGCCAAGCAATATTCACAGGTTGACAATTCCATCTTTTCAATATTTCCCAGAAAGCCTTCTTTGGCTAATTTGTTCATTCTTTGCTTGCCAATGTGGACAAGTCTAGCATGCCACACAGTTACATCACTATCATCACTGACAGATGAAGTAACAAACGAAAAATTGGAATTGTGATTAAAACATTCAACATTTAATACAATAAAATCATCCAGAAAATAACCAGGACCATAGTGTATTGTACCTAAGTACAAATCAACACCAAATTTATGGAAGTTCAAATTGAAACCTAAATTAACCAAAACCAACACAGAGACTAAATTTCGACGAATTTGTGGAGCAAACAATACATCATGTAGTAGTAAAGTTTTTCCACCATGCATGACTAACTTGCATGTTCCTATGCCTTTGACTTCAACCCGTGAGTTGTTGCCAACATATATCCACTTCACCCCAGGTGAAATTCGTCGAAATTCCACGAAGGCATCTCTATCCTTCGCTACATGGTCTGTGGCTCCTGAGTCTACTGTCCACAAAGGATTAGATTCAGTTAGAAAGATTGAACTTGAAACACATATTTCATTTAAATATGCACAAAAGGTATTCACATTTTTAGGCTCAGTGCAGTCACGAACAAAATGACCTTTCTTACCACAGTTAAAACATTTAACCTTTGCCATGTTTTTCTTTTTGGTAGGACGTTTTCCTTTCCCATGTTGATTGGTTTTCTGTTTCTTTTTTGGCTTGGAAGAATTTTGTTCTTTTCCGAACTGGAACCCACCACCATGAAATTTTCTTTTCTTCTTGAAACCCCCAGGTTTGTTAGTTTCTGTCATATACACTTCAGTATTTGACTTAGCAGTCGCAAGACGGTCGCTTTCTAATTCAAGGTGACGTTTAGCATCATCAAAGGTTTTGATACTCTCATTGTGGGTCAAATGCATCTTCATATGCTCCCAACTATTTGGAAGAGAACGAATGACCGCTTGGACTTTCTGTTAATCTGTAAGAACATGTCCAGCATCTACCAGTTCAGTAATCATGTTTGAAATTTGCATCAAGTGTTTTGACATAGTGAACTCAGGACGTTTCTTATATATGTCAAACTTGATTGTCAGTGACTTGAGTTTGGTTATTGAGGTAATACCAATTTTTTTCAGCTAGTGTGGACCACATGTCCTTAGCCATGTCATATTTCCTGAACTCTTTCATTAGGTCATTATTCATACTGCTCAGCAACGTAATGCGGGCAATGTAATTCTTTTTCTTCCAGGCCTCATAAGCCTATCGGTCTCGCCTGTGTTGGGCTGTAGTGCCCTGTTCAGGTTCATCCATGCTCATTTTCAAAGTTTCAAGAAACTATTGTTCTTCTAGCACATATTGGATTTTCATGCTCCAAATTTCATAATTATCGCCATTCAATTTCTCACCCTTGTTGAGTTCGGCAATAATGTTCTTTGTTACGGAAGCCATATTAAAAACACAAAGTTTCTACAGACATTCATGCACAATTGTTAATACTTTTATTTATTTTATCATGAAATAAATTATGTTTAATAAGATTTTTCAATGGGGTTAGAGTCAAAAGGCCACTATGTGTCCAATCATCATCCAATTACCCAATGTAAAAATATTATCAACATAATCAATCATGTAAAATCATTTTCTAAAAATTACATAAATTCTTAGAACATCTTAATCATGCGACTATTGTACATGACAATCATTGATTTAATTACATATAATAAATTCAACATGAAACATTCATACATATAAATACAATATTTACATGCCGTAATATAACACATAGAAACAACATGAAAGAAATTAATATTTTACAATAATAATTTTCCCAGTTGTAGAGTCCCAACTCATATATGTTTTTGGATATGAATCCTCAAACTCTTTGGGTAACTCGTAATTGATCTTGGACAGCCATGGAAAACCTATAGCAAATTAAGGATCCTTACAATGTTTCTGGGACATCGAAGGAAAAATAATATTATTTGCCTTATATCGTAGGTACTGAACTGCTAACCTCTCAATGGCTTTATTATAAGGAACATGTTTTTCCTCACGTTTTACTAATATCCAAATACGAGTAAGTTGTTTTTGCCATATCTTGGGGAGAGTGTTTCTCAGTAATCTGAATCTATTTGGCTGTCCTATCCAATTACCTGCCCAGATAGACTCCTGTAACATGTTATTGAAAGTGATGATATGCTAAATCATATCATCGTTTTCACTCATTCGATATTTATCCATTTCCATCAACATGTCTAATATCATCTCCTGGTCTGTGGGTGTCGTAATCACTTTTGCAATTCTTCGAATAATCGCCATGATTTTTCTGCAACAAATACAAGGAAAAATCAATACAATGAAACAAAAAGTTACATTGACTAAAATAAAAAACACAAAGATATTCATTTTCATAAACAAAAAGTTTATATGATAAAACAAATTTATCGTGGTCGATTAAAATATTTTGCACAAAGGATTAGACTTTTAACCATGACGGATCGGAATTACCGAAGCAAACCGATACAGACATGACCAATACAGGCCTCACAGATTTTCACTCGCCATCCACGCGCCACAGGACTGTCGCACGCACCACCACGCGCCGTCACACGCTGGCCACGGGCTCACATTCGCCCTCACGCGCTCTCACGTGCCGGCCAGCCTCGGCCAAGTTACACGCGCAGACGACATGTCGTCCGCGAGTTCTGTGGCTGTATGACATGTCGGTTGTCAATTACTGGTAGAACCGACTTGTCGGTTTGGATGCTGTGGATGACATGTCGTCCTTCTCGGTGTTATGCGTACGACTTGTCGTACATAACTGGATGACATGTCGTCTGTGACTAAGGGACACGTACGACTTGTCGTACGGTAAAAGCGGACTACTTGTCGTCCTCTTCTCTAAATAGCGGATGACATGTAGTTTGGAAACGCGGCAAACGTACGACATGTCGTACAGAATTCGGACGACTTGTCGTCCTCTTCTCTAAAGACCGGATGACATGTAGTACAGCTCTTCTGGGAGTGTTTTTCTGGGAAAAAACAGCTTTAACTAGCCAACTTCTAGGGTCTATATCTTTCTCAATTTTAATCCAAATTAAGTAAATGATATACCAAATTAAAGATCTCATGACCTAGTTTTCAAAACATATTTGAACATGCGATTATCAATTTTTTACAGAGAGTTATTACGGCCCAACGTTGGAAGAAAATCATTTTTGTAAAAACAAAAAACAGAAGCATTTTAACATTTTTCATGCATGTTCATGCAATTTTTGTGTAATCCAACTAGAATACATGCATTTAAGCTACTGATACCAATGTTAGGAAACATAATCCCTAATATATTTACATGTTTGTCCTCTTAGGATCTAACCATACATGTATTACTAGTCCTAGATTTATTTACATGCTAATTGAAATAAATCTATATTAACCACAACACAATTGCATACCTTTTATGCTTGTAGAGACCTCTTAATCAAACTTAATTGATTGCTTAACTCAATAAGCAAATGATCTTATTTATAGGAGGGAAATCAAGTCACTATATAATCACATGCATTGATTACTATTAATCACATTATTAGGATGCATAATGACATTTTCTAATAGTAATAGCGAGAGTATTGTTCACTAAATAAACCTTTCAATATATTTTTAATTCAGTCATTTAATAACATTTTCAATCTAATGTTGTTGGACTGTACCAGTGGGCGAGATTGTGCAATGCCTTTCTAATCGAAGCAAAATGGTTTGCTTCTGGGCACTTGCCTAAGGCTGATGAGTACTTGGAAAATGGTATCGTTAGTTCAGGGGTATATGTGGGACTTGTGCACGTTTTCTTTCTACTGGGTCATGGCATAACCAGAAAAAACGTGGAACACATTAACGACGACCCAGCAATAATATCATCCATCGCAACAATTCTGCGGCTTTGGGATGACTTGGGCAGTGCAAAGGTATAATTACATAATTGTATGGTCATACCCGTGGACCGTGAAATAATTGCTTAATATAATGAAGATATAGATGATGTGAATCACATATACGTTAATAATAAATAAATCTAATTATAATTTGTTTAGTAATTTTTTATTACCTATATTATATTCCAGAAATTTTATTGGGACACGATAATTACATGGTCCTTGTAGCAAAAGATTTACTTAATGAGTGCTAAGGACACACCTGTGGACCCTGCGGAGACTTGGTCTTACTTTATCAATTATGCACCTTCATAACACATGATCCACAAAATGATCATCTATTTTCAGTAACGAGTGGAGGATATTGGTTGTTTTCTGATCATGAACTCACTAGTTGATAGAATTAACTAAATGCATGGTTAAATTTAATGCAGGATGAAAATCAAGACGGCAAGGATGGATCATACATATATTACTACATGATGGAGCACCAAGACTCCACGGCCGAAGATGCACGAAAGCATGCAATGAATAAGATTTCAGATGCATGGAAGCGACTAAACCAGGAATGCCTCTCCCCAAATCCATTTTCAGCATCTTTCACAAGAGCTTCTCTTGATATTGCAAGAATGGTTCCCTTGATGTATAGTTATGATGATAACCGACGGCTTCCAAACCTCGAAGAGTATATTAAGTCCCTCCTCTTCGATGATTTACCAACTCGAGGAGTGTACTAGTTACTAGCTAATTATGCTCCTAAGCTACCATGGAAGCGTCTTCTAATTTATGTTCTCCATGTTTAAGAATAAAATCATTTCTATGCCAGCATTTCACAATCTTTAAGAATAAATTTTTATTTGACAGTTGATACTTATCATATTGCTGTATCTGGCTTAAACAGCGGGTCAAATGGGAACTCAATTACGACTATTTAAACAATATTTAGTCACCATCTATTATGCATAATTTTGTGGGAAATTAGTCAAATTAGCCAACAAAATAAGGCACTTTTCCCATTAGTTTTTATTAAAGGTTTTTTTAATCCATTCTAGGTAAAAATCATATAGAAAGATAAAAATTCCATCAAAATGGGCCATCTACAGTACCAAGGGTATCAAATACCCTTATTTCAAACATGTAATTTTTACTATTAAACATGCAATTTAAACCATTAAACATGCAAACTCTGCCAATAAATATGAAATTTTTCAAAACATGTAATCAGTTGCATGTTTATTGGTAGAGTTTGCATGTTTAATGGTTTAAGTTGCATGTTCAATGCTCATAATAACATGTTTGTACCCAAAACTATTTAATACCCTTTGGTACCATAGTAGTGGCCCTTCAAATAACTTTTCATTTTACAGATCATGTTTCTCTCTTTCAATTTTCACATTTCACTTTTCACTCCTCTCCCTGTTAAACCGACGAAAGCTAGTAATGTGCATACACCATGTTTGATAAAATGCCCAATACACTTAGTGTTTGATAGTACGACAACAACTATCGTACACATGTCGCACAACACAAATTTGAGTGTAACTGTTGTGCGAAATTTGTTGTTGCATTTTTATACATTAGTGAGACAATAGTGGTGAAGGGTTTTATAGCGGAAATCCGGTAACGCAGCGGAATAGTGGAAAATCAAAATTTCCCGATTTCAAAACTTTTTCTTGGATTAATTAAATAAACTTATTTATTTTATTATCCAATTATCAAATTATGAAATATTACACAACAAATCATGTTTTTTGTGTAATTACCGAATTATCCCTAAACATCACATTTTGTTCATTTTAATCCGAAATTGTTCGAAACGATTTTGGATGATTCTAAATCATTACAAATATTAATTTAACATGTCATACACATTGAAAATCAAATTGCAACAAAAATTCCCAAAAATCCAAGCCTTGGCCGAGAGCCTCCTTTGGTGTCCAAAGTATGCATTTTGTATTTTCAATGTTCAAAACAAATCCATAAGAAATCCAATCAACATAATTTTTATATGTATCATATACACTTCTAAATACACAACATAAATGAAAAGCCCCAAATTTGGAATTGGTCACTAACCCTAATTTATCAATTTCTTCAAATTGGACAAATTAGACCAAATTTGTTAAATCCAATACTTCAATCATGATTCTTCCATTACAATCAAGCCTCACCACAATGAAACAACTATAGAACAAATATAGGTCATTTAAGAGTGGGTCAATAACTCTAGAATGACAACTTTGATTTCTAAATAATCAAAAGTAAGCCTTTGAAACCATTTCAAGGCCTTTTACATGCTTCAATCTTTCATCCAAGTTCTCAAACAAATAAACACAAACTTAGGGAGTAGAAAGAACAACAAAGCATCACATAATGATACTAAGCTAGTTAGAAATAATTTTCATGTTGAAGGTTAAGAAGAAATGCTTACAAAAACAAGCTTTTTCCAATCCTTTTTCTTTTTCTTCAACTTTGTGCTCTCAACTCTCTTTTGTGTTTATTTTTGGTGTGTTTGAAACTTATGAAACCCTAAAATGAAAGAAAACAATTTATACCCCTCCCATTAGGCCTTGGCCGAATTTTGGTGTATATAATATCTAGATATTTTGTTTTCATTTCAATTAAATTTCAAGTTGCCAACTTGTTTAAATGATCATTACACTTTAATGAATTTTTCAACCAAGTCAACAATTACAACTTAGTCATTAAAACAAATATCATAAGTAAAGATATTTATATTTTTAATTAATTTAATTATATAACAATTAAATAATTAAATAATTATTTAAATACAATTATATTTAAATATATATATTATATTTATATTAAATATCAAATATATATATATCTATATATATATATATATATATTTATGATATTGGTCAAATATCTCAATTTGACTATTAATTAATGTGTATTTGAATTAATCTAACATTATATGCAAATACACAAAAATTAAGGAAATGATTATCGGGTCCCTTCACATGTATTTTGTGTTTAACCTTTAAACGACTTTATAAATAATCAATATTATTTATAAAAGTTGCCCTAGTGCCTTACGAGTATATTTCATTAGTGAGACTCTCTAAATTCAGGCATATCCGTCACGAAATCCAATTTCGTGTCCATAATATATCCACCCGTAAATTATGGTGATCATGGATAAACTCGCTGAATCATACAGGTCGAGGTCATGAAAAATGTATAATTCCTCCATCACAGGTATCCGGATATATCCCAGTGATATAGATGTAAACGTCAAATCTCTATAGGGATTATCCCGTCGACGTCTCTATTAGCAATCTCATAAAGAACATTTAGAACCGACTTCTAAACTATACCACAGGCCCATAGTTTTTATCTGATTGCTAATCATATGGACTACCTATGCTCTGATACACAGAACTGACGGATCCTATCTCGATACACACAGGACACCCTGGGGATATATCCATACCCAACGAACAGACGGAGGTCTTATCTAAAAAGATCGGTGACGTGACTGCCATCAAAGTGTGGAAGATGTCTCATGTGCCCACAGTGGTATCTCAAGTCGAAGAATCAAAAGTGCTACTCAACCCGATAAGATTCTTATTGACGTTGGTGTACCATTCATTAAGAATATTCGGTGAGTCGTTCAGTGTTTATCCGCTCTAAATACCTACATGTCTATACTAGTCTCCAAGACTTATGGTTCATTGAGAAACCATTGGAATCATATATTCCAGTATACGACATGTTCCGGTCTCAACGGGTTTACTATACTGACCAAGTAATGTAAACCTTGACCAGGAATAGTCTGAGAATGACAAAGTCATGATGCAACTCAATGTCAGTTGCGACGTTTTTGCAACAGCATCATGACTAGTCATTCTAAGGTCATTACATGTTTACCATATTAAAAGATATATTATATTATAGAAACTGCATATATTATTCATAATAATAACGTTTTACAGTAGTATTCATAAAGAAATACAACTGGGAATTGGCGCTTTGAGCACCAACCCCAACAAAAACTCCCACTTCCTATAGTGCCAATAACGATTGTATCTAATACCCATCGACTCCACATGTTTATCAAACAACATCGGAGGTATGGCCTTCGTCAGCGGGTCTGCTACATTATCTTCACGTATTACCTTGCACATGATAATATCCCCTCGCGACACAATCTCTCGAATGATGTGGTACTTACGTTCCTCATGCTTTGACTTCTGATGCGCCTTCGGTTCCTTTGCTTGTGCAATGGCTCAAGTATTATCACAGTATAACGGAATCGTATTCTCGATACTTGGGACAACTCCCAATTCGGTGAAAAAGTTCTTTATCCACACAGCCTCTTTTGCAACTTCAGAAGCTGCAATATATTCTGCCTCAATGGTGGAATCTGCTGTTGATCCCTGTTTGGAACTCTTCCAACAAACTGCACCTCCGTTAATGGTAAATACGAATCCAGATGTAGACTTTCTATCATCGGGATCCGATTGGAAATTGGAATCCGTATTCCTGTTAACTTGCAGTTCGTTTCCTCCATTAATTATTAACTTATCTTTAGTACCTTTAAGATACTTCAGGATATGTTTAATGACCATCCAATGGTCATTACCTGGATTGGACTGATATCGACTAGTTACGCTAACAGCGAAACTGATATCAAGCCTTGTACATAACATGATATACATTATGCTACCCAAACACGAAGCATAAGGTTGGTTAGACATTCTAACCTTCTCATCTTCTGTTTGTGGACTCATCTTCTTAGAAAGATGAATCCCATGTCTGAACAGTATGTTTGCTGTCTTACAGTTACCAAAATTATACCGTTCTAAGATCTTATCTATGGACGTTGATTGGGATAACTCAATCAGCTTCCTTTGTCTATCTCTATAGAGTTTTATCCCTAAAACATAGGAAGCTTCTCTCAGGTCCTTCATGGAGAAATTCTTACAGAGGTACACTTTTACGCTTTGTAACATACCTAAATCATTCCCAATGATTAGGATGTCATCAATATATAGGACTAAAAATACGACCATGCTCCCACTGGCCTTCTGATACACACAGAATTCTTCCGAATTCTTGAGAAAACCAGATGATCTAATAATCTCGTCGAATCAAAGATTCCAACTTTGTGAAGCTTGTTTAAGTCCATAAATGGACTTCTTAAGCTTACACACCATACCCGAGTTTTCGCTGGACGTAAAACCTTCCGGCTGTTCCATATAGATTTCTTCATCAAGAAATCCATTTAGAAAAGTCATTTGGACATCCATTTGCCAAATCTCGTAGTCCTGATACGCATCTATAGAAAGCAAAATCCAAATAGACTTAAGCATTGCTACTGGTGAAAATTTTCATCGTAGTCGACGCCAGGTCGATGCGTGTAACCTTTTGCTACTAGTCGGGCCTTGTAAGTTTCAACCTTACCGTCACGCCCGCGCTTCCTTTTGTAAACCCATTTACAACCGAAATGAACAATTCCTTCGGGAAGCGGAACCAAGTCCCAAACTTGATTCTCATACATTGAGTCTATCTCAGATTTCATGGCACTTTGCCATTTCACGGAGTCTATGTCCAACATCGATTCTCTATAGGTGAAAGGATCAGTCTCTTATACTAAGAGAACATTTAGAATCTTTTCTTGTATCAAATACAAGCGTTCAGGAGGACTAGATACCCTCTCTGACCTACAGAGTGTGTGTGTTGAAGGTCTTTCATCTACTTGAACTTCAGGTTCCTCCGTTGGTTTGTTGTATTCAGATTGTACATCATCAAGTTCAACCTGTCTATGATTACCACCTTCTGAAAAAAAAAATTCTACTTCTAGAACTTTTACGAAGGGAGCTACGAACACATTTCGATGCTCGGTATCATAGAACAGATATCCCCTCGTATTCGAAGGATATCCGACAAACCTAAACTTTTTCCCTCGAGGCGAAAGGTTATCTTGCTTAGTCACCCTGACATAGGCAGGACAACCCTAAACCTTAATGTAACTAAGATTTGGTCTCCTACCGAACCATATTTCATACGGAGTCGTAGGAACAACTTTTGAAGGAATCTTATTCAAAAGATGTGCAGCAGTTAAAAGAGAGTAGCCCCATAAGTAATAGGGCAAATCTGTGAAACTCAACATCGATCGGACCATATCCAATAAAGTCTGATTTCTCCTCTCAGACACTCAATTGTGTTGTGGAGTACCTAGAGGAGTATATTGAGCGAGAATCCCATTCTCCTTCATATAATCCATGAACTCACTGCTCATATATTCACCGCCTCGATCGAATCAAAGGTATTTAATATATTGACCAGTTTGTTTTTCTACTTCGTTTCGGAACTCTTTGAACTTTTCAAAGGTTTCCGATTTATGTCGCATCAAATAGACATAACCGTACCATAACAGATCATCGGTAAAGGTAACGAAGTACGAATAACCACTGTGAGCAGTCTGACTTAGTGGACCACATACATCAGAATGTACGAGTTCCAGTAAGTTAGTGGTGCGGTGTCCAATACCAGAAAATTGAGCTTTGGTCATCTTACCCTGAATACATGATTCACAAGTTGGATAGGATTCAATGGTGAGATCTGGTATCAAACCATTCCTAACCAATTGGGTAAGGAGTTTAACGCCTATATGACCTAGTCGCATATGCCAAAGTTCAGTATTATTAATTACAGGTAAACTACGTTTATTAACTCCAGTATTTAAAATATCTTTTGAAGTTTGCAATGTATAATGACCATGCTGGTTTGGACAACAAAGGATCTGAATATTACTTTTATCATATAAATACAAAGAACAGTTCTTAATATTAATACGATAACCTTCTGTATATAATACAAAAAGAGATATAATATTAGCTACACATCTAGGTACAAAATGACAGTCATATAACAAAAGTGTCCCATTCGGCAATGAGATCTCGCATACTCCCACTGCAACTGCATCCAGAGAGTCTCCACTCCCGAATCGCAACTGCATCTCTCCAGGCCTCAGTCTTCTACTTTCCTTCAGAACCTGCAACAAATTGCAAATGTGTATGGGACAAGCAGAATCTAAAATCCAGCTGGATGTAACTGCTTTACAAGCCAAAGATAAATCAATAACTGGAAAAATAAATGTACCGGATGTAGATGCTCTCTCCCTCATTAGCTGGGCAATGTAGTCAGGACAATTCCTTTTCCAGTGCTCGACTTTGCTGCAGTGATGGCACTTGTCTTCAGAAGCCCTCTTGGGCTTTGCTATCTTTGCCTGTGGTTGATGACTGAAACCCTTCTTCTTCTTCCCTTTCTTCTTCTTTCCCTTTGACCAAGTCTGGGAAAAAGCAGATAGAGAAGTAGGTCTCGGAGGGTGAGTCAGTACTCCCTTCTTGAGGTCCTCTTCCACCGTGAGCAACATCTTATGCAGCTCTTGGTAGGTGCAGACAATCCCGTTCATGTTGAAGTACATCACAAACTGGCGATAAGAAACTGGGTGCGAACCAAGAATGACACTCCTACCGAGAATGTCATTCAGAAAAAGATTATGTTGCCTCAATTTATTGATCAAATCGATCATCTGAAGAACATGCGGGCTAACAGCTTGCCCCTCATCCAATCGCGCATGGAACAGTTCCATTGCGACCTTATGAACAACAACTTATTCTTGGTTCTCTAATGATTGTCTTAATCATGTCATCATAGTATAAGCATCTGACTTGCCATAATACTGTTTCTTGAGTCCCGGTGAAAACGAACATAAGATGTATGATATAACTTTTAAATCATCATCCTTCCAAGCTTGGAAGACTTTGCGTTCTTCTGGTGTAGCGTTCTCTGCCACAGCAAGGGGCAGTGAACCCTCAAGAACATATCCCAACTTCTCGAAATCGAGGAGAATCCTCAAATCCAAATCCCAATCAGCGAAGTTATCAACGCCTTTGAGTTTGTTCGCATCAAGCATTCGCACAAACTGATTAGTGGATGGTGCCTCCATCGCAAATCTATCATATAGATCACGAAAAACGGTTAGCAGAAATTAAGCAGTTTCATATAATAACAAAAGCATAAACTAGATCATGGATTTTTAATCTAAAAATGCCCCTCCCACTAAATCATGCAATACTGTAATCCCCAAACATAATACAAAAATTTAATAATTAAATTAAATACAAATAGTGAAAAGTGGATCCCGTGAATATATTTGAGCTCACAGCAGAGGCACGGTCTCGCCTATGTGTATTCATCAGGTAGACAACTCATTTGTCAATCACTCAATAATGACTCATGGCTTTCCGGTCCTGGTCGTTTCTCGTTGTCGCTGCTAAGGCAGGCCCACAAGGAGACATACCAAGGTTAAACTCATCAATGATAAACTCAAGTTACTTGCGTAACCCTGACAACTGGGGCACGTTCAGGATTCCGCTTTCGCTTGAATTTATCTAGTATCTTATATACATCCTGTATAAATAAATCTTTATCGGCTACACCCTCACAGCAGAGGCATGGTCTCGGATGTAGTCACAGAGAAATATTTATAAACCGTATTGACAAGACGGACCATCTAACATGCATCAAATATAAAATTACATTTAAACCTTATTAATTAGGGATTTTCCGCTAAATGTCATACACCCTAAATCTAATCAAATTAGATTAAAACAAGCTTGTATAAAGTCAAGAAAACATGATTAAACATTGAATTTAAAAGGCTAATCATATTAGGGGGCCTAGAATCAGACTCGCTCTGATACCATTTTGAAGGGGTTTTATAGCGGAAATCCGGTAACGCAACGGAATAGTGGAAAATCAAAATTTTCCGATTTCAAAATTTTTTCTTGGATTAATTAAATAAACTTATTTTTTTTATTATCCAATTATCAAATTATGAAATATTACACAACAAATTATATTTTTGTGTAATTACCGAATTACCCATAAACATCACATTTTGTTCATTTTAATCCGAAAATTGTTTGAAACAATTTTGGATGATTCTAAATCATTACAAATATTAATTTAACATGTCATACACATTGAAAATCAAATTGCAACAAAAATTCTCAAAAATCCAAGCCTTGGCCGAGAGCCTCATTTGGTGTCCAAAGTGTGCATTTTACATTTTCAATGTTCAAAACACATCCAAATGAAATCCAATCAACATAAGATTTTATATGTATCATATACACATCTAAATACACAACATAAATGAAAAGCCTCAAATTTGGAAGTGGTCTCTAACCCTAATTTTTCAATTTCTTCAAATTGGACAAATTAGACCAAATTTGTTAAATCCAATACATCAATCATGATTCTTCCATTACAATCAAGCCTAACCACAATGAAAAAACTATAGAACAAATGTAGGTCATTTAAGAGTGGGTCAATAACTCTAGAATGGCAACTTTGATTTCTAAATAATCAAAAGTAAGTATTTGAAACCATTTCAAGGCCTTTTACATGCTTCAATCTTTCATCCAAGTTCTCAAACAAATAAACACAAAATTAAAGAGTAGAAATAATAACAAAACATCACATAATGATACTAAGCTAGTTAGAAACAATTTCCATGTTGAAGGCTAAGAAGAAATGCTTACAAAAATAATCTTTTTCCAAGCCTTTTTCTTTTTCTTCAACTTTGTGCTCTCAACTCTCTTTTGGGTTTATTTTTGGTGTGTTTGAAACTTATGAAACCCTAAAATGAAAGAAAACAATTTATACCCCTCCCATTAGGCCTTGGCCGAATTTTGGTGTATATAATATCTAGATATTTTTTTTTCATTTCAATTAAATTTCAAGTTGCCAACTTGTTTAAATGATCATTACACTTTAATGAATTTTTAAACCATGTCAACAATTGCAACTTAGTCATTAAAACAAATATCATAAGTAAAGATATTTATATTTTTAATTAATTTAATTATTTAACAATTAAATAATTATTTAAATACAAATATATTTAAATATATGTATTATATTTACATAAAATATCAAATATATATATATATATTATATATATATATATATTTATGATATTGGTCAAATATCTCAATTTGACAATTAATTAATGTGTATTTGAGTTAATCTAACATTAAATGCAAATATACAAAAATTAAGGAAATGACTATCGGGTCCCTTCACATGTATTTTGCGTTTAACCTTTAAACGACTTTATAAATAATCAATATTATTTATAAAAGTTGCCCTAGTGCTCTACGAGTATATTTCATTAGTGAGACTCCCTAGATTCAGGCATATCCGTCATGAAATCCAATTTCGTGTCCATAATTTATCCATCCGTAAATTATGACGATCACGGATAAACTCGCTGAATCATACAGGTTGAGGTCATGGAAAATGTATAATTCCTCCGTCACAGGTATCCAGATATATCCTAGAGATATAGATATAAACGTCAAATCTCTCTAGGGATTATCCCGTCGACGTCTCTATTAGTAATCTCATAAAGAACATTTAGAACTGGCTTCTAAACTGTACCACGGGCCCATGGTTTTTATCTGATTGCTAATCATATGGACTACCTATGCTCTGATACACAGAACTGACAGATCCTATCTCGACACTCACATGACACCCTGAGGATCTATCCACACCCAACGAACAGGCGGATGTCTGATCTAAAAAGATCGGTGACGTGACTGCCATCTAAGTGTGGAAGATGTCTCATGTGCCCACAATGGTATCTCAAGTCGACGAATCACAAGTGATACCCAGCCCGATAAGATTCTTATTGACGTTGATGTACCATCCATTAAGAATCTTCGGTGAGTCGTTCAGTGTTTATCCGCTATAAACACATACACGTCTATACTAGTCTCCAAGACTTATGGTTCATTGAGAAACCATTGGAATCATATATTCCAATATACTACATATACCAGTCTCAACGGGTTTACTATACTGACCAAGTAGTGTAAACCTTGACTAGGAACAGTCTGAGAATGACAACGTCATGATGCAACTCAATATCAGTTGCGACGCTTTTGCAACAGCATCATGACTAGTCATTCTAAGGTCATTACGTGTTTACCATATTAAAAGATATATTATATTATAGAAACTGCATATATTATTCATAATAATAACGTTTTATAGTAGTATTCATAAAGAAATACAACCGGGAATTGGCGCTTTGAGCACCAACCCCAACAAATGGGACAATATTTATTTCACTGGTTGCACTGACTGTCGCATTATATAGAACGACAGTCAGTGCGATATCAGTTGTCTCATAATGTTGTTGCACTGTTTTTTTTTTAATTTTGTACCTGAAATGCATTGTGTTTGATAGTGCGACAACCAATGTCGCACACTGTCACACAACACATATTTTTAGTAACTGTTGTGTGACATTTTTTGCCGTACTAATCGTCGCATTGACTGTCGTATTATATAGAACGACAGTAAGTACGATATCAGTTGTCGTAGTATGTTGTCGCACTGAGTGACAACTTGTTGGGGTTGGTGCTCAGAGCGCCAATTCCCCGTTGTATTTCCTTGTAAATACAATTGTAAACGTTTTATTATGAATAAAATGAGCAATTTCTATAATATAATATATCTTCTTATATGGTAAAGATGTAATTGACCTTAGAATTATTAGTCATGATGTAGTTGCAAAAACGTCGCAATTGACATTTAGTTGTATCATGACATCGTCATTCTTAGACAGTTCCTGGTCAAGTTTACACTACTTGGTCAGTAAAGTAAACCCGTTGGGACCGGTACATGTCTTATACTGGAATATATGATTCCAATGGTTTCTCAATGAACCATGAGTCTTGGAGACTCATATAGACGTGTAGGTATTTATATTGAACGACTCACTGAAGATTCTTAATGGATGGTACACCAATGTCTATAAGAATCTTCTCGGGTTGAGTAGCATTTATGATTCTTCGACTTGAGATACCATTGTGGGCACATGAGGCATCTTCCACACTTAGATGGCAGTCACGTCACTGATCTATTTAGATCAGACCTCCGCTTGTTCGTTGGGTGTGGACAGATCCTCAGGGTGTCCTGTGTATGTCGAGATAGGATTTGTCAGTTATGTGTACACATCATAGGTAGTCCATAAATGATTAGCAATCAGATAAAAACCATGGGCCCGTGGTACACTTTAGAAGTGTGTTCTAAGTGTTCTTTTAAAGATTGCTAATAGAGACGTCGACAGAATTGTTCCTACAGAGATTTGACGTTTACATCTATATCTCTGGGATATATCCGGATACATGTGAAGGAGGAATTAAATGTATGCCATGAGTTTAACCTGTATGATTCAGCGAGTTTATCTGTGGTCGTCATAATTTACGGGTGGATAAATTATGGACATGAAATTTGATTTCGTGACTGATATGCCTGAATCTAGAGTCTCACTAGTGAAATATACACGTAGAGCACTAGGGTAAATTTTATGAATAATACTGATTATTTATAAGTCGTTTAAATGTTAAATAAAAAATACATGCAATGAGACCTAGTGGTCATTTCCTAATTATTGTGTATTTGTATTTAATGATAGATTTTATTAAATGTCAAATTGTGATATTTGACTTATATCATAAATATATATGTATTTGGATATTTAAAGTAAATATAATATATATATATTTAAAATATTTATATTTAAATAATGATTTAATTATTTAATTGTTAAATAATTAAATTAATTAAAAATATAAATATTTTAAGTTTTGATATTTCACTACAAAAAATATGTCATTTAGCGTTGAAAACAATCGACGTCAAAAGTCAAATGTTCGACGCCAAACTTAGACGCTATAATGTGGACGAAAATGACAATTAGAGTCGAAATATAGATTATCGACGCTAAAAACTCTTAGTTTGCATCCAATATATTTCGATGACAAAATAAGAGTTCCCGGCGCTATAGTTCATGTATTGCGATGAAATACTTCGACGCTAAAAATGAGACTTTTAGCGTCGCTTAGTTTTGACGCTAAAATTAATTAAAAAGATAATATTTGTATACTTTTAGCTGCGAAAGTTAAACTTTTAGCGTCGCCATATTGGATGCTAAAAATAACTTTTAAAGTCGAATATTCGACGAAAAAAGTTAAATTTTTTTTAAAAAAAATATTATTTTACATAATTTTGCTCTAAAATATTCAATTTAATATTTTAAAAACTATTATTATTTCAAAAAAAAAATCCTGATTTATAGCATAATTAGGAAATATTCTAATAATTATTTTATTATTATAATGAAAATTTATTTAAAAAAATACATAGTATATTAAAACTATCTGTTCTAAATGTTTATACAAATGGAAATAAAATTTATTGATGTTGTGATGGGGGGCGCTCGAGCCCGATACACCCCGACCGAGTGAGGCCTCTAACATCTCCCGGAAAGCCCGTATCTGCTGGTCGAACTGCTCCAACTTCTTCTCGTGGTTCACCTTGACCTGTAGTACCTCATCCTTAGTCTTCTTCAGCTCGTCTTGGGTGGTGGCTAGCTGGTCTCGAAGACACGAGTCAGTGTTCGAAAAAACAGTAGTGCGTGCTGATGACATCAGCTTCTTACGAGTGCCAAGGCCGACGTTGTACGCTGTCTGGTTCTTGAAAACCAATTGTGACAATTGCTCATCTGGTATCGGGTCGGACCCTATCTCTTGAGTTTGATGTTGGAGCTCCACTATTTCATTCTGTTTTAAAAAAAATTAAGTTAATGTTAGAATTTGAAAAGAAAAAATTAAATTTAAAATAATAATTATTTTATTTTAAAAACTTAAACTTACATAGCAGTGTTCAGCTTCTTCATTGATCCATTTTTCGTCTCATTGTAATGCTTTACTCGGAAAAAATCTGGAAATGATTGCACCCCACCTGTGATACTCTGCTAAAAACATAAAATAACTATACTATTATTCCACATTAGTAAAAATAATGAACTGTTAAATTTCATGTTAGGATATATTTACCTTAGAATGTTCGTCACTATGTTGGATAAATGGCTTGGAACCTCCACGATTGTTAAAACACAAGTGACTTCGATTCTCCGTATTTGCGTGACATTTATTCTGCTTTTAACAACACTGTAAGTACCAAAAACAAAGAGAATTATAAATTTTCTGTTTATTTTAAAATTTACCTCGTGTTTCTCGCTAGACCAAAGCTCACACAAGAATGTCCAGTCTTGCTGCTCTATAAAATCAGGCTTATATTGTGGAGCATCCACAGGTTCATGTTCATCGAATATTGGTTTCAGGACTTTTGTCTTATAATCCTTATAACGTTTCCCCATGTGGTAGTCAATATACTGTTGGAAATTAACTTTGGTAAGATCGAAGTCGAACCACTCCTACAGGAATATCAACCAAGTAAAAATAAGTATAAAATAAAAATTTTAAACTAACAAACAATATCGAAAACTTAATACCGTAAGGAAACTCACAAGTAGCGAAGGGAAGAGCTGGTTGATTTTCATCTCCCACGGTATCTTTCTCCAATTAACGTAGTTTTGGGGAGCTTCAAACCGAGCTGCAGCACCTATGGCTGTAGTAAACGTTGAATTATGTTGTCGATTTGTCTTTGTCCATCATCTGATATCTCAATTCGGATACGGCCATGATCCTTAACATGCTTAACCAACCCCAGGTCACGGGTGCGTCCTCGAACTTCATTGTACTCGAGTCACTTGTGCTAGCAGAGACCCCAGCATGGGCATCTGTCCTTGTAGGTGTAGATGAAGTCGCATTAGCCCGTCTGTGATTGCCCGATGCCATCTGTAAAATAACAATTCCGACAATATCATTACACATGGACTGCTCAATATAAATTATTAGATTCTAAAACCAACTCGTATGCAAGTTTAAGAAGTCGTTGTATTTGTGACTCTAAGTACAAGATTTCCGGGATCAAGAAACTCGCAAGCAAATATGCTCGGCTGACTCTTTTCTGGGTGTGATATCGAAGTGGACTCAAACAATATTACTGCTGTTCTGGTGCAGAACAGATGGAGTCACATTATCGAAATGGAATCAAACTCCAGAACATCATATTTGCTGCTGTTCAGGAACCAGAACAGAAGCAAATGCTGCCTCAGCATTTACACTCAAGACCTTCTTCAGTTTCTCATGCTTGGATTCATCATTCAACAAAACATCCAACATGCCACCTTGCTCTACAGCCGCAATCACACAATTCTCATTTCCAATATCAAACCCCAAAACACTCATTTTCACAACGTTCAAAAAAATAATACCCAAAAAATCTCTCAACACTAAAACTTCACAACATCATACAAATTGTCACAAATTGAAACTACTTAAAGCAAATTAAAGTGGCTGAATCGTCTCATGTTTGACTAAGCTTATATCATCCAACGATAAAAATTGAATAAAACTAAAGATAAAAAAGTAAATACACTGATTTATCTGAAAAGAGGAATTAAAATTTAAGAAATTTCATGTACCCAAGACCCAATCACTGATCAGAAACTAAAGATCATTTATTAAAATAACTTATAAAGAATTAAATTTCAGTTTAAAAAAAAAGCCATAAGAATTTGGAGCAATATCCTCACAATAGCAGTGATATCCCTAAGAGGCGTCATTGGGTACCAAGAAGATAATACAGAGCAGAGAAGATTTAATTCTTTTTTGTGTAGCAGAGAAGAATGAGGGGAAGAAGAATGAGGTGAAGCAGAGAAGAATGAGGGAAACCGAATTAGGGATTTTAATAACCCTTTAGCGAAGAAATATTTTTATTTTCGCGTCGAATATTTCAACGCTAAAACTTTGGCGGCTAACAAAAAATTAGGGTAATTTTTTGGAAGGAAATTTAATTTTTACATTTAGCGTCGAACAACTTAATCAACACTAAAATGTTAGCATTTAGTGTTGATTAACTTATTTCAACACTAAATGTTAGACTTTTAGCGTCGATTAACTTATTTTGACGCTAAAATGTTAGCATTTAGAGTCGATTAACTTATTTCGACGCTAAATGATAGACTTTTAGCATTGATTTAGTTGTTCAACGCTAAATGTTAGAGTTAATAATAATAATAATAATAATCTTAATAATAACCAAAACAACCATTCAACCATGATATAATAATCATTCAAAATACCAACAACAACCATTCATCCATAATGATAATAATTCAAAACAACAACAACCACCGATCCATTATAATAATAAAAATTATTCATCCATCACATCATATACTAACTAGATTTGTCACTATTATCTTCGGTATTTGAGGATTTTTTTACTGGACTCGAACTCATCTTCATTTGCTGCTTCCATGCTAACTTTAGAATGAGGAATTATCTCAACATCTGTATTTTCTTAAGTTAACGTGATATTTTCAGGAACGGTGACATTTGGTAAATGAAATATCTGTTCAAGAACTTCAAAGTTGTCAGAGACTTGTTGTGCTTCATCTGAAATTTCAACACCATCTTTCTCATGCATGTCCCAAAGCCCATATGTTGTAACTTTTCTACCATCATCCATCTATTTCCTAGCTTTGGATCAGATATATATATCACAGACCGTGCTTGGGTACCAAAAATGTATGGATCGTTATTGTACCAATAACATTGAACATTAATTGATCTTAGATGATTACTAACTTAAATTCTCCTCTTTCTGGCATTTGTGTCAAACCACTTGCATTCGAATAACAAAATACGTCGTCTGGGTCTGTATATCAACTCAATGAATGATTGCAACACTCCGTAGAAGTCAATAATATCTGAACCGTGTTCTCTTGGACTATAATTTCATAATTCTGAGTGACATGTGAAATATCTCGCTGCTCGGTATGAAATCAAACCCCATTCACAATGCATCCACTGTATTCGTATGTCTGCTTTTGAGGCCCATATGCCAATGAAACTAACGAAGAGGATGAGTCCAGTTGACCATTTTACACTTGGTTGTTTATCTAACACATGATAATAATTATGTATTAATATAACAAAACTTAAATATTTACTGTTTGGATAAAAATAAATAGATAATATTAGGGCTTACCGCTGCCTCAAACTATTTAGGAAATTCTTTTTTGTGTCTTCCATCAACGTTGTGGTCACCACCACATTGTAGCATGATAATATGTTGCCTATAAAAAATGAGTTACGTTAATGTAAGACAATAAAAATACACTTATGCACCTACAAGACTTACGTTAAGTACAGTTGCACTTCATCATAATTACTCAATATAAACCAATGCGCACATTGAGCTTCCTCGAATGTTAGTAATTTGACACCTACTACTCCAAAAGGTCTGTAATTTTGACGGAACACTGTGATATCTTGCTGATTACTTGCATCTCCATCATAGTTTCGTGGCTGATGATTAAAATGAGTTTCAATATTCTGTATGTACGTCGAATAAAATTTTATTGCCTCACTTATTCAAACAGCCTCTGTTATTGACCCTTCAGGCTTTGCCTTGTTTTTCACATACTGTTTGTAATGTCCCAAAGCCCTGCAGATATGACAACAAATTTGCATTAATAATAAATTTCATGCAAAATCAAATATAAAAATGTAATATTTAAAAATGTATAGTACCTCTTAATGGGATACATCCATCTGTAATGGACAATACCTCCCTTCCTAGCTTCGAAAGGTAAATACACGGCCAGATGTACCATCTGTTGGACAATTATGACCCATAGGGTCACTATTTGTATAGATCACGGTGTTGTTGTACAAATTAACTATGTGACAAAGGAGATTGCACTATTATCATTTGTGATTAGATCACCTAGATGTATAAATGATGAGAGGTCCCTATTATTTGTTCCTGGACGGAGAATGATATGAGACAGTATTAGTCCACGAAGGATAAATCATTAAATATCCCTAGTCAGAGTATTATCGAGATTGGACATCGATAAATACGTAAAAGACTAGTATTACACTTGTGCGCGTTGTGAGGGCACATCGGCATAGTTCTCATATATTTGGGTATAGGATACTCATGCAAGTGTAATAGGAGGTTGTGTTTCACCAATGGTACGGGAAACAGCTTAGCTCTGGATAGACCCCCTCGGAATTCCATTGGTAGTATGACTATGTGTCTATGGAAGTCTGAAATCAGGGTAGGTGTATTTGGTCTTAACCTGAGACTTGCACCGCTAATACTTGCGACAATCAATATACTTTGGTTGCGATCGTCCAGGGCTTTAACAAGTTCTGTGTACGCCAATAGTGGGTATATTGAGAATCGTAGTGTGTTGGGTGTGATGTCAAGATGGAAGTATCACTCCAGTCATAGTGGAGATGATGGTCACGTAGGATACGGGACTGGTTCTTTTAAATGCTGCAGCTATCGGGATAAAATGACAAGGTCAGGTTTATCCGATTATAGAGACTAGTCACCAGACATCCGACATGTGCTTCGTACGGGGCAAACACAATTCCAGCCCCAGGCCTAGCAAGTGATCATCCAATACTGGACAGAAATACGCAATACCACGTATATTACACCTGATATAGATCCTTTATTTCTGTAAGGATATTTCCGAAGAATTGGGTAGGCATGGCGCTTTGCTAGAGGCCAACCTTGTCTTGTAAATCGGTAAAATGTAGTACGAGGTACTTACGTGGTCAGATAGTCCGACGACCGAATTTACTGCCAACATATCCGGGGATCTCATGGGTCGCTTCCCAAAGATTCACCGATGACGTATGACCCGCACTCTAAATTAATCTGGGATTAATTAGAAGAGAGAGAAAATTAATCTAGGATTAATTATGGAGATATTTTATCTGGGATAAAATATCCATTAAAGAGAGATAACGATTAATTTGGAATTAATCGATTAATTAATATATTTAATATATTAAAAGAAATTGGATTTCGACGAGGAATTAAAATTAGATTTTAATTCTGGAGAAAGAAGTTAATTTAGAATTAATTCGTTAGCGACGTGAATAGTGATTTCACTAGGCGTAATCATTTAATTACGACGCAACGGAAAATTCGTTAATTTAGAATTAGCGAACCCGAACCCGGGATTATTTGCGAGCCCATTCGCATTTCGAATTCGAGTGCGGCACGCAAGTCATGTCAAGCGTCAAATCGCTAGTCGCATCTAGTGTCACATCAAGCGTCAAATCATGTCACTTTGAGTGATGTGACACTTGATTGATTGATGTGATTGATTGATGGTAGTTGTTGGAATGGTTGTTGAGCATTTACCATTTGACTTTTTGGAAGCCAAAAAGTGGTAATTCATTTAATTATTTTTTGGAAAAATATATAAGTGTATTAGATACATTTTTAACCTAATTCAACACACATTTCTCTTCTCTCTTTCTCTCTACATCACACGCCCAAAAGGGCAAAAAGCTTACTGGTTTTTCAACAAAAACGTGAGCAGTGAGGGAAGCAAGAGTGTGATTTTGTGGTAAAATCACAAGTGCTAGCACACTTACGAGACATGCGAAGGTGATAGGAAGTCCACCCATGAGCCGGGATTCAATCGACGAAGCTTGGAGCTTGTTCGAGGAGCTCAAAAATAGAAAATTGAGGAGTATGGACTGCTCACTGCCGAGTTCACTGTCAAGGGCAGAAAATTAATTTTGTTGCCTCCGCGTCGCTCAACCGCTCAATGTAAGTATTCCGCAACTTCTCAATTGTTATTCACACATGTTTTCATGCTTATTATTGATCTTGGGACCTTAATAGAAACCAACAATGGCATCTAAAGTAAGGTTTGAGCATGAAACAGTTTAGGGCTTAAAATTTGGGTAAAATTGATTTTGAGCATGAATTATGAAATTGGATGATTAAGTATGCTTGAATGTGTTTTATATGATGATTGATTGGATCAATTTGTTGAAATAATGTTTGGAACATTTTTCCCCAAATATTTGGGCTTGGCCGAATGTAGTGCCCTAATGTGTTCTTGGTGATTTTTATTTTTTAATTCATTGGATGAGTTAGAATCAATTAGGATGTTGATTTAATATCGATTGTGGGATTAATTGGATTGAAACCAAATCGGATATAAAATCCCCTCCTTGGCCGAGACTTTGGAAGCATGTAATTGGGTTTGATTTTAATCAAAATGTGTTGGACATGTGATGATGTAAATGAGCATGATTAATTGTGTATATTGATGTTTTAGAAATGTTAATTTGGGTAATTAATCATGTTATACACTTTGGTAATTAAATTGGGAAAATTGGATTTTTGGAATTTAATTATTTGGGCCTTAAAATTGGATTTGGGCTTTAAGTGTTGTAATTGAGCTTGTTGGGATTTGTTGTACAAAGTTGGGTTTAGGCAAAATTGGTTGGATCCAATTGGGCCTAAAACCGCATCTATAAAACCCAAACGCGACTTAAAGGACCTTTAAAGTTTAATTGGGCCTAATGGGCCTAAATTGATTTCTGGGCTTATGGGGTAACTCCCGGATTGGATTTTGGTTATTCAGTTTGACCCGAGTTGACCAAAAGTCCACGCCTTAAGAAATTAATTAAAAGCCCATTGGACTTTAATTAAATTGACGTTGGACGTTAATCGGGCTTTGAGACCCATAACGATTAAATTTGGAATTTAAGTCGTAAAAGGTTTATTAATAATGTGTAATATTTAATTTGGAATTAAATATGCGAATTAGAATTGAATGCATATTAAATTGGATTTAATGATGTAGTTTAATTTAATTCGAGAATTCGTACTTTG
Source organism: Zanthoxylum bungeanum (assembly GCA_019454045.1). NCBI lineage: Eukaryota > Viridiplantae > Streptophyta > Magnoliopsida > Sapindales > Rutaceae > Zanthoxylum > Zanthoxylum bungeanum. The sequence goes on along the minus strand of SKCR01030671.1, from coordinate 75,141 downwards.
AGTACTTATTCGCAAAACGAGTTTGACTCGAGCAAAATCAAATCATTGTTTGAACATTGGATGATCACTAATTATCAGATTAATTAATTTGATTAGATTGATTGATAACATGCTTGTGTGAATACATGGTTGCGATGCATGAATAATGTATATCAGATGGATATTAGATGGGTGAGATAATTTTAGAAATTTTTGTAATAAATTTGATTTATTAATTGGACCTGCGTGTCCAGCCTTATTACCTCTCATTTCTTTGTATTCTCTTCTCACCTATTCCCCTCAATGTAAATGAGGTTTCTTTAGAAGTGTAGTGTAACGGGTAGAAGTAAATACATGTGCTAGCGGGAGAGAGAAAGATAGAGATTTGATCTAGGATCAATGTGTAAAGTATCCATCCGCATATCATTATTATTTTTCATATGCGTTTTATTATGTGTTTAGAATGCATGTTTAAGGGTATATGATGATGAGACCTTAACAAAGATAATAAATTGGTTGCAAATTTGCACTCGAAAAACCCTCACAAAATATTAAGCGTTTTTCCTTCCATTGAGTGATTCTCACTCAAGATCCGAGACTGGCATTGGCTTGTTGGCCAAAGTCAAGGCCTTTGTCTGTCGAGTATGTGTTTGAATCATGAAGGCTTTGTTCCATGTCAGTGTCTTGTCCAAGTTGTTGTTTGTTGGCCAAAGTCAAGACCACTTCTTGTCCATCGACATTGATTACGAAGCTTTCCATGGTCAATGGGTCGCGCTTATCTGGGATCACTAAGTTTGTTGTGCCAAAGCCAAGGCTTAGTTGATTCAGAGGAAAAAGGTTAGGCAATACATTGGATGTATTGGCATATATAAGATATATGTTTCGGACTTGGATGTCCCCCTACCGGATCTAGGAATTGGATTGGATCCAATCGATCATAGAGATCTACCTAGTTAATTATCATACAATTTGTTGGCCAAAGTCAAGATTGTGTGATATTTAACGGGATCCTAGCCCACTAGGAAACGCGGTTTCCCGAGTACTTGACAGAGGGTTAGAGGCTCGCCTAAAAATAGTGGGAGGCAAAAATTGAATTTGCAATACTCGTTTAATTACTTGCCATACGCGCTCAAACAAATATCATTCGTCAAATAAATTAAATGTTAGTTGGACTAATATTTAAATGTTGTTTTAATAAATAGTTGGACTATATTCAAACTATTCATTTATAGTTGATTTTATAATTGGATTATAGTAATCAATATAATTGATTTTAATCTATTAAATTATAGTTGATTAAATAGTTAGACTATTGTAATCATTATAATAAATAGTACCTTAATCGTTGATTAAATAGTTGGACTATTAAAATCAAGATAAAATTGAAAGATTGACGTTTAATACATAATCCTAGGGAAAATGTATTTAAATGGTTTAATTTTCAAAATTGGGAATAGATTTCAGGATGGTCCTCGAAAAATAATAAGTTACTTTATTTGATAAAATAACATATTATGCCTAAGCCCGGAGTTAAGCGAACAGTAGAGCATAATCTTTGGAAGATCATGTGATGATAACTTAAGTGCTTAATCCATTTAGCTTGTCACAATAGACTCCTTAATTTCTAAATCAGAACTAAGGATTAGATCCTTAAAGTATGATAATGAAATTGAAGGATCTTCAAAGAATCTATCCTTAGATTTTAGAAGTACTAAAATTGCAAAAAATAACTCTTGGAGGGTTAATGACTATTCTCAAGGAGACAAAGTCAAACTTTGCAATTAGGCAAGTAACGCAAGGCACACCTTATTTCGATATTCTAGATACCCGAGGCTTGGCCAAAGGCTTTTGGAATATGGAAAAGGGCAAAGGCAAAATCATTATAATCTTCTGGGAAGATAAATGACATATCCCAAAATGTCTGCCTGAATTGTGGCAAACGGGATCGCGGAAGCGTGACTGCCGTTTGGACAAAGCAGACATAAAGGAATTGAAGACGAGCAAGGCTCTGACTTCAAAAATGTTTGTTAATAATATATTCACTATTAGTATTAAAATTGGATTTTAGATACTTAGTGTGATATAAATATATGTATTGATGTTCAGAATCTATTTTGAACATGATACTGACTTCAATAGAGATTTATCTGCGAATAGTAAACGGGACGAAAGTTGATGTTTTAACCGTAGATACCTAAGTTTAGGAACTACTCTCGGGTGTGTACCCAAATTAGGTAACTGCTATAATGTAACTAGTTTGAGTAGATACATTATCTTTATATATGTGTATTATCCGTTGCGGATATACCTTTATATTCTAGAACACTAAAGTGTTTTATTATATAAAGATGATATTGAGATAAACACATTCGATGTGAATAACAGAGTTTATATTTTGAATATAAATAAATCTCAAATATATAAAATGACAAACAAATAGCTCAAACTACTTTGATCATGAGAAACTTAATTGTGGCATTGTTGTCTGGGACACAATTAAACAAGAATCATATACCGCACTTTCGAAGAGTGGATACTAGGATTGTTTTGATTCCATTCAAATAAAGTCTAAGAATCTAGTTTATTGGGCAATATGCCTAAATCACTATTTACTTGGTAAAAGTGCAAATGCCACTGATCTGTTAGCCCTAGTTCATAGTGAAGCAAGTACGGCCATGTCTAGCTAGGCTAGATGTGGATATGAATATTTCGTGACCTATACGGATGTGGCATCGCGTTATGATTATGTGTTTCTTTGAAACACAAATCGGAAACTTTTACAGTTTTCGACACGAAATAGACAAACAGATCGGCTAAAGTATTAGATCGTCACGGTAAGACCGTAATGGAAAATACTTAAGCAATAAGTTTCTAATATGCTTGAAAGAGTAAAGTATTCTTTCAAATGAGGACTCCTCCCGAAACACGTCAGTTTGACGGTGTATCCGAATCGAGTAACCGAATTTTGTTGGACATGATAAGGTTAATCATGAGTCGCTCTGAGCTACCATTTCCTTCAACGGATAAGCATTAACAATGCAATAACTTATTTAGAATAAGGTTCCATTAAAATCTGTTAGACAGATTTCATATTATATATGAACGGGAAAGAAACCGGGTTTCACATTCCTGATAATTTGGATATGCTAGGCATATGTTTGAATGATACCAAACTAAAACCCAAATTGGATAAGTGCCAATTGTAGGTTATCCTAGGGATACCATAAGTATTGTACTTATATATCTCACCAGAGAACAATTAAATTGTTGCTCACCATGCGGTTTTCCTAAGAGGAATACCGATATGCATTGGTAAGTGGGAGGATAGTAAAACTCGATGAAAATCGGAGTAATACTGTCCAAGGCACCGATCCTTAATGGAACACAAATAGCTCATCAAGGATGAAACTATTACCATTAATCTTTGAATACACAAGAACCGCGTATGTTGGAGAGAGTCAGAAAACAACATGGGGTATGGGTTTTTGATCTCACCTCATAAAGATTTCTGTCTTATTGAGGTATACCAACTGACTACGTATGAGGAAGTGATACAAGGTATCAACTATCGGCGAAAGCTTGACTTTCGAAAACTCTCTGAGAAACCGTACATTGAAAAATGTACGCGACCTGGTGTCTCATACGCTTTGAGCATATGGATTCACAAATAGGCCAATCCAAGTGATAGTCACTGGATTGAAGTTAAGAACATCCGTTAGTATCTTATAGAACTAAAGATGTTGTCTTAATCTAAGGAAAATGAGAACTTGAAGTGACGGGGATCACTGCTGCAAGTTTCCTAAACCGATAAAACGACTATAAGTCGCAAACGGTACTACAAAGTTTGAATAACGGAACAGTGAGCTGTAAATCTTCCAAGCAAGATACTGTTACCGTATAAACAACAAATACGGGTTAATTGCTGCAGCTGAAGCAACAATAGAAGCCATTTGGGTCGATAAATAAATCTAATTAGATTAGATATAATTCTGCTATCAGCTGAGCTAGGAGTTAGTACAGGCTAAAGAATTAATGGTCTCATCAACGATCCAGATACATACTTCGATATTCATCTGATTCGTTCGGATCATACATCGTGGCGATGTGATGATCGAATAAATCGCATCAGATGATAATCATGCAAATCCGCTAACGAAAGTCTTTTCTCAGCAGTTTGAGCCAACCGTACATAGTTCGGGTGTAAGACACTCGAGTGACTGGCTATAGGCTAAGTGGGAGATTTTTGGACAATTATGACCCATAGCGTCACTATTTGTACAGATCACGGTGTTGTACAAATTAACTGTGTGACAAAGGAGATTGCACTCTTATTATTTGTGATTAGATCACCTAGATGTATAAATGATGAGAGGTCCCTATGATTTGTTCCTGGTCGGAGAATGATATGAGACAGTATCAGTCCATGAAGGATAAATCATTAAATATCCCTAGTCAGAGTATTATCGATATTGGACATCGATAAATACGTAAAAGACTAGTATTACACTTGTGCGTGTTGTGAGGGCACAACAACATAGTTCTCATATATTTGGGTATAGGATACTCATACAAGTGTAATAGGAGGTTGTGTTTCACCGATGGTACGGGAAACAGCTTCGATCTGGATAGACCCCCTCGGAATTCCATTGGTAGTATGACTATGTGTCTATGGAAGTCCGAAATCAGGGTAGGTGTATTTGGTCTTAACCTGAGACTTGCATCGCTAATACTTGCGACAATCAATATACTTTGGTTACGGTCGTCCAGGGCTTTAACAGGTTGTATGTACGCTAATCGATATAATGATTTGACGCTTGATTTGACTTGCGTGCCGCACTCGAATTCGAAATGCGAATGCGCTCGCAAATAATCCTGGGCTTGGGTTCGTTAATTCCAAATTAACGAATTTTCTGTTACGTCGCAATTAAATCTAATTTAATTAAATAATCTTGCCTAGCATAATTACTATTCACATCGCTAACGAATTAATTCTAAATTAATTCGTTCGCCCGAATTAAAATCCGATTTTAATTCCGCGTCGAAATCCAATTTCGTTTAATATATCGAATATATTATTTTAACCGATTAATTTCCAAATTAATCATTTTCTCTCTTTTAATGATATTTTATCCCAGATAAAATATCTCTGTAATTAATCCCAGATTAATTTTCTCTCTCATCTAATTAATCTCAGATTAATAAAGTGCGAGTCATACATCATCGGTGAATCTTCGGGAAGTGACCCATGAGATCCTCGGATATGTTGGCAGTAAATCGGGTCGTCGGACTATCCGAACACGTAAGTACCTAGTACTTCGTTTGTACCGATTTACAAGACAAGGTTGGCTTCTAGCAAAGTGTCATGCCTACCCAATTCTCCAGAAACATGCTTACAGGAATAAGCGATCTATATCAGGCGTAGTATACGTAGTATTGTGTATATCGATCTAGTATCGGATGGTCACGTGTTAGGTCTGGGGCTGGAATTGTGTCTGCCTCGTACAAAACACATATCAGATGTCTGGTAACTAGTCTCTATAATTGGATATACATGACCTAGTCATAATATCCCGATAGCTGCAGCATTTAAGAGAACCAGTACCGTATCCTATGTGATCATCATCTCCATATGACTAGAGTGATACTTCCGTCTTGACATCACAGCCAATACACTACGATTCTCAATATACCCAGAAGAGGCGTACACAGAACCGGTTAAAGCCCTGGATAACCAAAACCAAAGCATATTGATTGTCGTAAGTATTAGCGGTGCAAGTTTCAGGTTAAGACCAAATACACCTACCCTGATTTCGGACTTCCATAGACACATAGTTATACTACCAATGGAATTCCGATGGGGTCTATCCAGAGCGAAGCTGTTTCCCGTACCATCGGTAAAACGCAACCTCCTATTACACTTGCATGAGTATCCTATACCCAAATATATGAGAACTATGACGTTATGCCCTCACAATGTGCACACGTGTAATACTAGTCTTTTACGCATTTATCGATGTCCAATCTCGATAATACTTTGACTATGGATATTTAATGATTTATCCTTCGTGGACTGATATTGTCTCATATCATCTCAATCCAGGAACAAATCATAAGGACCACCTATCATTTATTCATCTTGGTGATCTAATTACAAATGATAAGAGAGCAATCTCCTTTGTCACGTAGTTAATTTGTACAACAACAACATGATCTGTACAAATAGTGACGCTATGGGTCATAATTATCCAACACTTGTAAGTCAAGCAAAACATCGGTTATCTCATCATTTGCAGGTTGATTGTAACTACTGCTCCCTTCACTAGAATTAATAAACCGTGATTGAGAATTATACAGCTCACCATGATAAATCCACGTACGGTAAGTTGGTGATATTCCTAGCATGTATAAATGTTTATGAACTTCATCTAACCGTTTCATTTTCCTATTCAAATAATTTTTACATGGACACCGAACACGACCTTCTACATCAATTTGTTGCTTTGCCGATTCCATGAACTCATACACTCCATTACGATATTCAACACTCAATCTATCCACCGAGCTCATCCAATTTCTATCCATTTCAGCCAAATATCTAAATATAAAAATATAATTATTAGACATCATATTACACTCATCAACATCACAAATGCATTAATTATTTATTTAAGCATACACATATATATTTAGTTGATTAATTAATTAGTTTACAAAATAAAATATATTTAGTTAATTAACTAATCTACATATATGCATCATAAACCACTAACACAAAGTATATAATATACATAATTATAAAAATGAATACCATAATTTTTTACAAAGATTAAACTAAAATACTTAAGTGAGATATATAATTATTCTTTGTAAATATAAAGAAAAATAACAAAGATATATGAAAGAAGATTTACCTTATGGAAAATTAATTAGAGTTTTATTGAAAATTTGTAGGAGAGTTGTGAGGTTGCAGATGAGAGAGTAAGATTATAGAGGATGAGAGAAAAAATAGAGGCGAAAGAAGAGTTGGTGGCATTTTGCATTTTAATCTATTTTTAGCGTCGAAGTAATCCCATTCGACGCTAGAAATCGGACACGTCGAAATTTAATTTCGATGCTAAAGGTTAACGGACTGTCGGTGGTATCGTCATAAACCTTTAGCGATGTAATTTAGTCGACGCTAAATGTCTAATTTTCAGCGTTGAATATTTTGTTCGATGCTAAAAGTTTACAATTTAGCGTCTTTTTTATATTCGAAATTAAAAGTAGACATTTTGTTGTCGAATATTAGTTTCGATGCTAAATTTTGACATTGGGAATCGAATATTATGTTCGACGTGAAAAGTTGACATTTAGCATCGAAATGAATTTCGACGCTAAATGTTTGGACATTAAAAGTACATTTTCTTGTAGTGTTTTTTAGAAATGCTTTAAGTTGCTTTATTTGACTTGTTGAATTTCATTAAATGTGTAATGATCAAATTAACAAGTTGATAAATTAAGTTTTAGTAAAAGAAAAATAATATCTAGATATTTTATATGCTCGCAAATTCGGCCAAGGCAATTTGGTGGGAGTATATATTGATTTGTTTCATTTTATTAGGTTTAGGTTAACAAATTACATAAAAATAAACACAAAAGAGTTGAGAGAAAAAGTTGAAGATCAAAGAGGAAAGAGGAAAGCTTTAGAAATAAATTATTTTTGTAAGTTTTTATTTTTTTTTAAATCTTTCAACTTAGAAAATGTTTCTAACATGCTTAGCTTCAACATGTGATGTTAGGATGTTGTCACTACACTTATAGTTTGTGTTTTAATTGGTTATGGACTTGTTTGAAAGATTAAAGCATGTATGGTTTATAAGTGAGCTTGAAATGGTTTCATAAGCTCTCTTTTGATTATTTGATAATCAAGTTGCCATTCTAGAGTTACTAATCCACTCATTGATGACCTAGAATTGTTCTTGAGTTGTTTCATGATGGTGAGACTTGTTTGGTGTAGTAAAGTTTGAATTAAAGTGTTGGATTTAATTGATTTGGTAAAAATTGTCAATGTGAAGAAATTGTAAAATCGGGTTCTTAACCCTTTCCAAATTTGGCTTTTCATATATGTGATGTATTATGGTGTTTATATGATCCATATTAATTTTTGGTTGATTGGATTTGATCTCGACATATTTTGAACATAAAAAGACCAAATTGCAAAAACTGAAAAGTTTGGGGCTGTTCGGCAATTTAAGGAAATTCGAGGATTTTGTTGCAATCTGATTTTGATGTGTTCGATATGTTGGAAATCATTTAAGAATTGATTTAGAATCATCCAAAATTGTATTTGACAATTTAAGGACTAAAATGATCAATTTACAAACTTGTGGGGCAATTTGGTAATTACTAAGAAATTTGATTTCCTGTGTAATATTTCAGAATTTAATAATTGGGTAATTAAATTAATAAGTTTATTTAATTGATCCAATAAAAATTTTGAAATTGGAAAATTTTGATTTTCCGCTGTGTTATCGGATTTTCACCATAAAACCCCTACAAAATGGTATCAGAATGAGCTTGATTTGACTTGCGTGCCGCACTCGAATTCGAAATGCGAATGCGCTCGCAAATAATCCCGGGCTCGGGTTCGTTAATTCCAAATTAACGAATTTTCCGTTACGTCGCAATTAAACCAAATTTAATTAAATAATCATGCTTAGCATAATTACTATTCACGTCGGTAACGAATTAATTCTAAATTAATTCGTTTGCCCAAATTAAAATCCGATTTTAATTCTGCGTCGAAATCCTATTTCGTTTAATATATCGAATATATTATTTTAACCGATTAATTTCCAAATTAATCGTTTTCTCTCTTTTAATGATATTTTATCCCAGATAAAATATCTCCGTAATTAATCCCAGATTAATTTTCTATCTCATCTAATTAATCCCAGATTAATAAAGTGCGAGTCATACATCATCGGTGAATCTTCGGGAAGTGACCCATGAGATCCCCACTATCCGAACACGTAAGTACCTAATACTACGTTTTTACCGATTTACAATACAAGATTGGCTTCTAGCAAAGCACCATGCCTACCCAATTCTCCAGAAACATGCTTACAAGAATAAGTGATCTGTATCAGGCGTAGTATACGTAGTATTGTGTATATCGATCCAGTATCGGATGGTCACGTGCTAGTCCTGGGGCTGAAATTGTGTCTACCCCTTACGAAGCACATATCGGATGTCTGGTAACTAGTATCTATAATCGGATATACATGACCTAGTCATAATATCCCGATAGTTGCAGTATTTAAGAGAACCAGTACCGTATCCTACGTGATCATCATCTCCATATGACTGGAGTGATACTTCCGTCTTGACATCACACCCAATACACTACGATTCTCAATTGTAACATCCCGCCTAAACCATGATGCTACCGGCAGGGGACAGGCTAATCCTGCCTCCATAAGCCTCTGACTGTGACGAAATTTCGGCATGATATAATCGTAACATCATGTAACCTGGCCTACAGCCAGCATCCATTTACAACATGAAAATAAAATCTCAGCCTCAGGCCGGTATCTCAACATCAATGCAATCTAAGGGCTCATCTAACATGAAATGCAAACATATATACACAATACACCCAGGGCTCCATGCCCGAAAATGCGTATATACAAAAACTTTTACAAACTACACTTTATACAATTCAATTCTCTACAACTAGACTTGTTACAACTTGACTCTGATACTCCCAAGACCTGGTGACTGGTTGACTGCAACGCTGCTATCCGGCTCCTCAAGCTCTGGTGTCTGTGATTGACCGATCAGGTCACCAACCTGCAAAACTCAAACACTGTTGTGGTGTGAGTCATAAGACTCAGTAAGTAACTATGCTCCTACCTTGAGCGACATACACACACAAAGTCTGAATCTTGTTTCTGTATTAACCTAAACCGTCTATATGACCATGCAAATATTTACAAGTCTGATTTAGCCATATTACTATTATCCAATTTATTTCCATATAACTTGCTACTGATCTTTTATCTGAACACACACATACATACTTTAACTTCTGTTTACTTTATCCATATTAATCACTCTTATTAAATACATCACGTTCTATTTTATTAACTAACAGATTAAGATCCATCACATTTCTGCTGCGCTAGTCTGATTCTTCTCTTAATTTACTTATGTACTCTTTATTAATCTGATGCACTCATATGCGAAAGACATCAATGCCACGATGCATATACCTTATATATATATACATCACAAATAACTCACTTGGATGCATGATTTATATGCAGAAACCATAAATCAATCTTTACTTCAAATTGCTGTGCCTTCATGAACATAATCTATAAAATTATTTATGCAGAATACATAGTTGAAAACATCACTCGAAAACTAATTTCTGTATTAAAATTCTGAATAAAACCGATGCTTTTGGAAAACTTTCTTTTCTAAAGAGTTCTTTCTGAAAGCGGAAACGGAAGACTGAAAACCATCATTGAAAACTGAAATCTGTTTCCAAAGAAATCTGAGACTGTGTTTAAAGCTATAATCTGTATCTGAACTGAAAACTTAATATTTCAAAACTCATTTCTGAAAACTGGTATCCGGGTATCTGTGGAAATCTTATATCAAAAAATCTGGGATCTGAAATCATTTCCATAATCTGTGTCTCTGTCGGAAAACCCGGTCATATGAGGGCGTTACGTATCGTCCAACCCCTCATATGCCAATCTGGAGGCAGAAGTGCAAAACCATGACTTTGGGGCGTTACGTCTCGCCGTCCCCCAAAGCATGCCACTACTGTCTCATAATCTGGGGGTCTAGGGGCGTGATATCTCTCCGTCCGCCTAGCCCATCTGGAGGATCTGAGAGCGTCCCCTCAGTCCTCAACATGTGCACATGTTATCTGTATCCGTCAATTCCATCTGTGTTTCAAGTTACATACTGGGGTGAGTTTTTACCTCATGCCCCGAAAAACATAAAACCATATTCTGTTTCTCAAAGCTGTAAGAAAACATTATTTGAAAATATTTAAACCTTTTCTTTAAAACCTTTTTGAATTCAAAAACCATTCTTAATTTTTACCCAACTTCTGAAATAAAAACACATATATGCATATGCATTTTATGCTTCCACTTAACCTAGTCATACTTTCCTATATGCTTATCTTTAGACTACCATGTAACTACCTGCATATGTTCATGCGTATGTATAAATTAATGAGACATAAATGCTACTTTCTCTATATACGTTTACCTTTAATTACCTTGTGCTCTGTATGCTTATACTTTCTTCAATATGCCCTTACTTCCATCATACATGCTCAAATTTACTTACAATATAAGTTGTCACAACTTTAAAACTCGTACATTTTAACATGCAATACACACACAATATCGTGAATAAATGCTCAAATTACCATGTATTAACTTTCCAACTATATTATTATGTCATATCCTTTTACATTCTTCTCGATTATGCAATCTTATTAATTCAATTCTTAATTCCCAATTCTAATATCAAATTGATCTCTAAGTTAACACACATGCAGGACCATAACACTACTTATCATATAAATATATACCATTATATATATACATATGCATATACCTATCACTACCACATTCCCATCATCAAAACTTAACTTTCATAAATTATAATACCGATAGCTCACAAACAATACGACAAGTGGTCTATACTCGTGTACACACAATCCACCCTCATAATGAATGTATGTATTCTATTCTTTTTATACTTTTATCTTGAGTTAACTTATGCTCTTATATGCTTACATTATCCTCAACATACTTTATATATGTCATACTTGCTTATTTACATTCTTCATTAACTTAGGCTAGTGTCTGCTCTTAACCATTTTAATCAAATATGCAACCCTACTATAGATTTCTTTTAATCCTGTCTTTCATGCTTCATATCCTGTTTATTATTAATCTTTCCATACATTCATATTATACTTGTCAAGTTTCTATATCCTCAATCATGCAAACCCCAAGCACACATCTCAACCTAAGCCAACATACCACACATTACAATGTTATACTCATAGTCCAGTAGCAAATGGGCGAAAAGGTGCATAAATTAATTTCCAAAAATTATCCATCACATGCATAAAGATTAACATATAACAGTAGCATGCCCTAACAGTTACCACCCACCTTCCTCTAAGTATATGAATTTTTATGTAATGAAACTCATTGTCAACAAAATTATCACATTAAGTTCATTACCCAAATTCTTTCATACGCCATTTTAACTTCCTTCACATAGTTATATACATATATATATATATATATATATACCTTACTAAATTACCAATCCCTAGAATTTTAAGGCTACTGCCGATTCCTCATCCTTCTTTATTTTACTTAATTTCATTACAAATCATATCTAAAACTATGTTTAACTTATCCACGCATAATTCCAAACATTTTATTTATTCAATTATTCTATCCAAACCCATCATAACACAAAGACTCAAGGAGTTGATTGCCACCACGTTTTCATTACTACCGCTACTTTAAGTTTCAGATTTTACTTTCCCAGTCACATAAGCACAACATTACCTACTTATAAATTTCCAGATTAACTAACTATCTATTAAGCTATTATCTTAATTCCAACATCCCCAAATTTTCTAGGGTTGATACTGATTTTTTTTTTTTTTTTTTTCCAAATCTTGTAATTTCCCCAACCCTAAAAATTTCTTCAAATTTTATCCAAGGTGCCAAGTCTAGGTCATATTTAACATACCATTAACTCATTATCCAAATCAAATTTCGAAATTTATATCAGACCCAAATTATAAAATCCATCACACTCAAGAAATCAAAGCAAAAGGTTACTTACACATTTGCATTCTTTCTCTCCCTCTTTTTATTCTTCTCAGCTTTGAATTTCATTCCCTGCTTACGGTTCTTCTCAGCCTCTCTCAGTCCTTCTTCCTCTCGACACTTCCCTCATTTCTTTCTTCTCTTATGTTCTTCATCCCTCTCGCTGTTATGCCTTCCTCTTCTCTTCTGGATGCGGGTTATATGTGGGCAATGTTCTATATTTGTTTTTTCTCGGCCCTCATTCTCTTTTCCTCTCTGTTCTCGGTCTCTTCTACTCTCGTCCTCTCTTTCTCTTTTTTTTTTCCTGCTTCATCGCCCTCTCTCCCTCTCTCTCTGTTTTCTTTCTATGACTTGTCTCTCTCTTTTTACCCACGATTTCTTCCCTTTTTCTCATTTGATAGGTGTACAAACAATTATCCCTAATTTTATCCCTACTCTCTCACTGTAGCTACAGTGAGCTACAGTAACTCACTGTAGCTACAGTGAGAGAGTAGGGATAAAATTAGGGATAATTATTTGTACACCTATCATTTTCCTTTCTTTAATTCACTAAAATATGTGTGTGGTGTGTGTGGAGTCCACGTGTGTGTGTTATTTCTAATTAAATGTGTGCGCCATAAAATATCTTAGTATGAATAATAAATATATCTTTTAAGTGTGTGAGTGGGTAATTTATGTACTTAATACACTTGTGTCTAGAAATCTCTAAAGTTTAGTTTAATTATCAAATTCCAAAAATGTCCATTTTTATTTAATTCCTTATCGTTCTACAACTGATCTCTTAAAAAAAATTTATGTTTTACTGAAATAAAATAAACCTCGTGCTCGATCGGTGCAAACAAAATTAACGCAACGCCCTAAAATAACCCGGGTCGTTACATCAATATACCCAGAAGAGGCGTACATAGAACCGGTTAAAGCCCTGGACGACCAAAACCAAAGCATATTGATTGTCGCAAGTATTAGCGGTGCAAGTCTCAGGTTAAGACCAAATACACCTACCCTGATTTCAGACTTCCATAGACACATAGTTATACTACCAATGGAATTCCGAAGGGGTCTATCCAGAGCGAAGCTGTTTTTCATACCATCGATAAAACACAACCTCCTATTACACTTGCATGAGTGTCATATACCCAAATATATGAGTACTATGATGTTATTCCCTCATAATGCGCACAAGTATAATACTAGTCTTTTACGTATTTATCGATGTCCAATCTCGATAATACTCTGACTAGGGATATTTAATGATTTATCCTTCGTAGATTGATACTGTCTCATATCATTCTCAATCCAGGAACAAATCATAAGGACCTCATATCATTTATACAGCTTGGTGATCTAATCATAAATGATAAGAGAGCAATCTCATTTGTCACATAGTTAATTTGTACAACAACACCATGATCTGTACAAATAGTGACGCTATGGGTCATAATTATCCAACAATCTCCTACTTGGCCTATAGCCAGTCACTCGAGTGTTTACCACCCGAACTATGTACGGTTGGCTCAAACTGCTGAGAAATGCTTTCGTCAGCGGATTTGCATGATTATCGTCTGATGAGATTTATACGATCATTACATCACCATGATGTATGATCCGAACGAATCAGATGAATATCGAAGTATATATCTGGATCGTTGATGAGACCGTTAATTCTTTAGCCTGCGCTGTAGCCTAGCTCACCTACTAATAGAACTATATATAATCTAATTAGATTTGTTAATCGGCCCAAAATGCTTTTATTGCTGCCTCAGCTGCAGCAATAACCCGCATTTGTTGTTTATTTGGTAACAATATCTTGTTTGGAAGGTTTCCAGCTCACTGTTCCGTTATTCAAACTGTATAGTACCATTGTTACGACTTATAGTCGTTTTATCGGTTAGGAAACTTGCTACAGTGATCCCAGTCACTTCAAGTTCTCCATCTCCATAGTATAAGACATCATCCTTAGTTCTCTAAGATACTAAGTATGTTCTTAACTTCAATCAAGTGACTATCACTTGGGTTGGCCCGATTGTGAATCAATATGCTCAAAGCATATGAGACATCAGGTCATGTATATTTTCAATGTACGAGTTCTCGGAGAGTGTTAACAACCTTTAGATCTATCCAGTAGATCTTTATTCCTAGAATAAAGGTTGTTTCTCCCAAGAATTCTACGGAGAATTTTCTCGAAAGCCAAGCTTTCACCGATTATTATTATAGGAATATCATTTCCAAGAAATGACATACATTATCATTATTTATAGGACATTTATTATCAGTGCGCTACCACTAACCTCCTTATATACACAAAAATCATTTCGTTTTGAATTAAATCATAAACCATTATGATTACATCAAAACGATAATTCCAAGAACTTAATGCTTGCTTCAATCCAAACATGGATCGAATAACCTGCAAACCTTGTTTGCTAGTTTTGGTACGACAAAACCGTCAGGATGTTGTTAACATCCTCCAAAAGGTTTCATTTTCAGGAAAGCGATTTTCTCGTTAAGCTGACATATTTCATAAATGAAACATGCAGCTTTAGCAAGCATTATCCAAATGGATTTACCGTGGCAACAGGTAAAAGGTTTCGTCGTAATCAACACAATGTTGATAACGATACCTTTCTGTTAAAAGCCTAGATTTATACGTTGGTATGTTGCCTTCCATGTATGTCTTCCTTGAAGACTTATATAGTACCAATAGGCACAATGCCTTGTGGTACAACAACTAGTGTCCAAACATAGTTGGTATACATGGAATCCATTTCGGATATCATAACACTATGCCATAATAGGGAGTTGATACCTTGTATCACTTCCTCATACGTAGTCAGTTGGTGTTCCTCAAAAGATTGTCATCTTTATGAGGTGAGATCAGAAACCCATACCCCAGGTTGTTTTCTGACTCTTTTCGACTTACGCGGTTCTTGTGTATTCGAAGGTTACTGGTATAGTTTCATCCTAGATGAACTATTTGTGTTCCATTAGGACTCGGTGCCTGGAATAGTATTACTCTGATTTTCATCGAGTTTTACCATCCTCCCACTTACCACTGCATATAGGTATTCCTCTTAGGAAAACCGCATGGTGAGCAACAATTAAATTGTTCTCATGTGAGTTGTATAAGTACTATACTTATGGTATCCATAGGATAACCTACAATTGGCACTTATCCGATTTGGGTTCTAGTTTGGTATCATCCAAACATATGCCTAGCATACCCAAACCATCAGGAATGAGAAACCCGGTTTCTTTCCTGTTCATATCTAATATGAAATCTGTCAAACAGATTTTATGGAACCTTATTCAAAATAAGTTTTGCACTGATTATGCTTATCCGTTGAAGAAAATGGTAGCTCAGAGCGACTTATGATTAACCTTATCATTTCTAACAAAATTTGGTTACTCAGTTCAGACACACCGTCAGGATTGACGTGTTCCGTAAGGAGTCCTCATTGAAAGAATACTATATTCTTTCAAGTATACCATAAACTTATTGCTTAAGTATTTTTCATTATGGTCTTACCGTGACGATTTAATACTTTAGCTGATCTGTTTGTCTATTTCGTGTCGAAACTATAAAAGTTTTCGATTTGTGTTTCGAAAGAAACACATAACCATAACGCGATGCCACATCCGTAAAGGTCACGAAATATTCATATCCACATCTAGCCTAGCTAGACATGGGCCCACTTGCTTCACTGTGAACTAGGGCTAACAGATCGGTGACTCTTACACTTTTACCAAGTAAATAGTGTTTTAGGCACTTTGCCCAATAAACTAGATTCGTAGACTTTATTTGAATGGAATCAAATCAGTCCTAGTACCCACTCTTCGAAAGTGTGGATATACGAGTCTTGTTTGATTGTGTCCCAGACAAAAATGCCACAATTAGTCTCTTCTGATCAAATCAGTTTGAGCTATTTGTTTGTGATGTTATATATTTGAGATTTATTTATATTCAAAATATAAATTCAGTTATTCACATCTAATGTGTTTATCTCAATATCATCTTTATATAATGAAACACATTAGTGTTCTAGAATATAAAGGTTCACCCGCAGCGGGTTAAACACTGATATGGAGATAATGTCTCTAGTCAAACTAGTTACATTATAACAGTTTCCTAATTTAAGCACACACCCGAAGGTAGTTCCTAAACTTAGGTATCTACAATTAAAACAGCGACTTTCGTCCCGTTTCTGATTCGCAGATAAATCTCTATTGAAGTTAGTATCATGTTCAAAACAGATTCTGAACATCAATACATATATTTTATGTTCCACACTAAGTATTTAAAATCTAATTTTAATACTAGTAGTGAACATAATGTTGACAAACATATTTGAAGTCATAGCCTTGCCCCGTCTTCAATTCTTTCATGTCTGCCTTCTCCAAACGGCAGTCACGTTTCCGCGATCCCATTTGCCACAATTTAGGCAGACATTTTGGGATATGTCGTTTATCTTCCCAGGACCATCCTGAAACTTTATTCCCAATTTGAAAAATTAAAACATTTAAATACATTTTCCAAGGATTATGTTTTAAATGTCAATCTCTCAATTTTATCTTGATTTTAATAGTCCAACTATTTAATCAACGATTTAGGTACTTTTAAATATAATGATTATTATAGTCTAACTATATTAATCAACTATACTTTTAATTAAATCAAATATATTGATTATTATAATCCAATTATATAATCAAATATAAATGAATAGTTTGAATACAGTCCAACTGTTAATTAAAACAACGATTAAATATTAGTCCAACTAACATTTAATTAATTTGACGAATGATATTTGTTTTGAGCGCGTATGGCAAGTAATTAAACGAATATTGCAAATTCAATTCTTGCCTCCGACAATTTTTCGGCGAGCCTCTAACCCTCTGTCGAGTACTCGGGAAACCGTGTTTCCTAGCGGGCTAGGATCCCGTTAAATATCACTTAATCTTGACTTTGGCCAACAAATTGTATGATAATTAACTAGGTAGATCTCTAAGATCGATTGGATCCGATCCAATTCCTAGATCCAGTAGGGGGACATCCAAGTCCGAAACATATATACAATATATATGCCAATATATCCAATATATTGCCTAACCTTTTTCCTCTGAATCAACTAAGCTTTGGCTTTGGCACAACAAACTTAGTGATCCCAGTTAAGCGCGACCCATTGACCATGGAAAGCTTCGTAATCAATGTCGATGGACAAGAAGTGGTCTTGACTTTGGCCAACAAACCACAACTTGGACAAGACACCGATATGTAACAAAGCTCTCGTGATTTAAACACATCCTCAACGGACAAAGGCTTTGACTTTGGCCAACAAGCCAATGTCAGTCTTGGATCTTGAGTAAGAATCACTCAATGGAAGGAAAAATGCTTAATATTTTGCGAGGGTTTTTCGCTTGCAAATTGGCAACCAATTTATTATCTTTGTTAAGGTCTCATCATCATACACCCTTAAACATGCATTCTAAACACATAATAAAGCGCGTATAAATAAATAATAATGATATGCGGATGGATACTTTACACATTGACCCTAGATCAAATCTCCCCCTTTCTCTCTCCTGCTAGCACAAGTATTTACTTCTACCCGTTACACTACACTTCTAAAGAAACCTCATTTACATTGAGGGGAATAGGTGAGAAGAGAATACAAAGAATAAGGAGGTAATAAGGCTGGACATGCAGGTCCAATTAATAAATCAAATTTATTACAACAATTTCTAAAATTGTCACACCCATATAATATTCATCCAATATACATTATTCATGCATCGCAACCATATATTCACACAAGCATGTTATCAATCAATCTAATCAAATTAATTAATCTGATAATAAGTGACCATCCAATGTTCAAACAACGATTTGATTTTGCGCGAGTCCAACTCATTTTGCGAATAAGTACTTAAAGTACGAATTCTCGAATTAAATTAAACTACATAAATAAATCCAATTCAATTTGTATTTAATACTGATTTACTATTTAATTCCAAATTAAATACTACACTTTATTAACGAACCTTTACGACTTAAATTCCAAATTTAATCGTTATGGGTCTCAAAGCCCGATTAACGTCCAACGTTTATTTAATTAAAGTCCAATGGGCTTTTAATTAATTTCTTTAAGGCGTGGGCTTTTGGTCAATTCGGGTCAAACCCAATAACCAAAGCCCAATCCGGGATTAACCCCAGAAGCCTAGAAATCAATTTAGGCCCATTAGGCCCAATTAAACTTTAAAGGTCCATTAGTCGCATTTGGGCTTTATGGATGCGGTTTTGGGCGCAATTGGATCCAACCAATTTAGCCTAAACCCAACTTAGTACAACCAAGCCCAATAAGCCCAATTACAACACTTAAGCCCAATTTTAACAAAATAGGCCCAAATAATTAAATTACCAAATTCCAAATTCCCAATTTAATTACACAAAGTGTATAACATAATTAATTACCCAATTAACATTTCTAAAACATAAATTAGCCTAATTAATCATGCTCATCAACATTAAATCATGTCCAACACAATTTAACAAAAATCAAACCCAATTAACATGCTATATGTCTCGGCAATATATGGATTTTAAAATCGATTCGGTTTCAATCAAATTAAATCCGCAATCAACAATTCCCGATTGATTTCCAACACATCCAATGATCAACAAAACAAAAACCAAGACATTTGGGGAGCCTTCAACTTTCGGCCAAGCATAGCAATTTGGGTAAAATTAATCCAATTAATTTTTCAACAAATTGATCACATATAACTCTAAGTTATCCATATACAAGCATATTCAAACAAATAATTTGCCAAAAACATGCTTAAATCAAAAAGCCCCAAATTTAAAGTTAAGAACCCTAATCATGTTTCATGCTCAAATAGCTCAAGATACCATTGTTGGGTTTCTATTAAGTCCCAAGTATCATTTGTAAGGCATAAAACACATGTGAATACGCAAAGGAGAATGTCAGAATCATACTCACAATGAACGGATTGGATGCTACGAAGAACAACAAAACTTTTTATGCCCTTTGAACACCTCCAAGGCTCACGGCAATGACTGGTTTTCGTCTCCTCAAATTCGGCCATGGTCCTCCATTAAAGTCTTCAAGCTCCAAGCTTCCAAAATGGATTCCAAGCTCACGAAATTACTGCCATATCACATTGGTATGTCTCCTAGAGTGTGCTAGCACTTTGATTTTGTAACAAAATCACCTCTTTTCTTCCTTGTGTTTCACGGTGATGAACTAGAAACAGAAGAACAAGAATCGGTCCAAGACCGAGAGAGAAAGAGGGGGAAGAAGAGAGAGAATAAAAATGTGTATTAGATTTTTATTTTCAAAAAACAAATAAACATATACCAATTTTTCTTTTTCAAAAGTCAAGCATTAAATGCCTTCAACCACCAACATCAATCAATCAAGTGACAACTTGTCACATCACTCAAAGTGACAAGTGATTTGACGCTTGATGCGACTAATGATTTGACGCTTGATTTGACTTGCGTGCCGCACTCAAATTTGAAATGCGAATGCACTCGTAAATAATCCCGGGCTCAGATTCGTTAATTCCAAATTAACGAATTTTCTGTTGCGTCGCAATTAAATCTAATTTAATTAAATAATCATACCTAGCATAATTACTATTCACGTCGCTAATGAATTAATTCGAAATTAATTCGTTCGCCCGAATTAAAATCCGATTTTAATTCCGCGTCGAAATCTAATTTTGTTTAATATATCGAATATATTATTTTAACCGATTAATTTCCAAATTAATCATTTTCTGTCTTTTAATGATATTTTATCCCAGATAAAATATCTCCGTAATTAATCCCAGATTAATTTTCTCTCCCATCTAATTAATCCCAGATTAATAAAGTGCGAGTCATACATCATCGGTGAATCTTCGGGAAGCGACCCATGAGATCCTCGGATATGTTGGTAGTAAATCGGGTCGTCGGACTATCCGAACACGTAAGTACCTAGTACTACATTTGTACCGATTTACAAGACAAGGTTGGCTTCTAGCAAAACGCCAGGCCTACCCAATTCTCCAGAAACATGCTTACAGGAATAAGCGATCTATATCAGGCGTAGTATACGTAGTATTGTGTATATCGATCCAGTATCGGATGGTCACGTGCTAGGCCTGAGGCTGGAATTGTGTCTGCCCCGTACGAAGCACATATCGGATGTCTGGTAACTAGTCTCTATAATTGGATATACATGACCTACTCATAATATCCCGATAGTTGCAGCATTTAAGAGAACCAGTACCGTATCCTACGTGATCATCATCTCCATATGACTAGAGTGATACTTCCGTCTTGACATCACACCAATACACTACGATTCTCAATATACCCAGAAGAGGCGTACATAGAACCGGTTAAAGCCTTGGATGACCAAAACCAAAGCATATTGATTGTCGTAAGTATTAGCGGTGCAAGTCTCAGGTTAAGACCAAATACACATACTCTGATTACGGACTTCCATAGACACATAGTTATACTACCAATGGAATTCCGAAGGGGTCTATCTAGAGCGAAGCTGTTTTTCGTACCATCGGTAAAACACAACCTCCTATTACACATGCATGAGTATCATATACCCAAATATATGAGAACTATGTTATTATGCCCTCATAACGCGCACAAGTGTAATACTAGTCTTTTACGTATTTATCGATGTCCAATCTCGATAATACTCTGACTAGGGATATTTAAGGATTTATCCTTCGTGGATTGATACTGTCTCATATCATTCTCAATCCAGGAACAAATCATAAGGAGCTCCTATAATTTATACATCTAAGTGATCTAATCACAAATGATAAGAGAGCAATCTCCTTTGTCACATAGTTAATTTGTACAACAACACCATGATCTGTACAAATAGAGACGCTATGGGTCATAATTGTCCAACATATGATACTAGATAAATTCAAGTGAAAGTGGAATCATGAACGTGCCAAAGCTGTCAGGGTTACACAAGTAGCTTGAGTTTATCATTGACAAGTTTAACCTTGGTACGACTCCTTGTGAACGTGCCAAAGCTGTCACAACGAGAAACGACCAGGACGAGAAACCCATGAGTCATTATTGAGTGATTGACAATGAGTTGTCTAACTGATGAATATACGTAAGCGAGAACTTGCCAAAGCTCTGAGACGAAATATATTCTTAGGATCCACCTTTCACTTTTTGTATTTAATTTAATTATTAAATTTTTGTATTCTGTTTTGGGATTACAGTATTGCATGATTTAGTGGGAGTGACATTTTTAGATTAAAAATCCATGATCTAGTTAATGCTTTCAATATTATTTGAAACTGATTAATATTCTGCTAACCATTTTTTGTAATCTATATGATAGATTTGCGATGGCGGCACAATCGACTAATCCATTTGCGCGTATGTTGGATATGAACAAACTTAAAGTCGCTGAGAACTTCCCCAATTGGGATTTAGATTTAAGGATTGTCCTTGATTTCGAAAAGTTGAGATATGTACTCGAGGGTCCGCTGCCCCTTGCTATGTCTGAGGATGCAACACCGGAGGAACAACAAGTTTTCTAAGCTTGGAAAGATGATGATTTAAAAGTTAAATCATACATCTTAAGTTCACTGGCACTGGGACTCAAGAAACAATACTATGGCATGATAAATGCATATAGTAGGTTGATGCGATTAAGAGAATCGTATATGAACCAAGAACAAATTTTTTTCATAAAGATGTGATGTAACTGTTCCATGCATGACTGGACGAGGGGCAAGCTGTGAGATCACATGTTATTCACTTGATCGATTTGATCGAATAACTGAGGCAATATAATCTCCTTCTGAATGACATTCTCAGTAGGAGTGTCATTCTTGGTTCACTCACAGCTTCATATCTCCAATTCGTGATGTATTTCAACATGAATGGGATTATATGTTCCTACCATGAACTGTATAGGATGTTGATCAGGGCGAAAGATGACCTAAGGGAGGGAAGTACCGACTCGCCCTCTAAAAAATACTTCACTCTCTGCTTCTTCCCAGGCCTGGCCAAAGGGAGAGAAGACAAAAGCGAAGAAGAAGAAGGGTTTTGGTCCTCCACCGCAAGGAAATTTAACAAAGCCCAAGAGGGCGTCCGAAGATAAATGCCTTCATTGCAGCAAAGTCAGGCACTAGAAAAGGAATTGTCCTGACTATATTGCCCAAATAATGAAGGAGAGAGCATCTACATTAGGTACATTTATTTTTCCAGTTATTGATATCTCACTAGCTCGTGAAGCTGTAACATCCAGCTGGATTTTGGATTCTGCTTATCCTGTTCACATTTGCAATTCATTGCAGGTGCTGAAGGAAAGTAAGAAACAGAAGCATGGAGAGACGCAGTTGCATTTTGGGAGTGAAGAGTATCTGGATGCGGTTGCAGTGAGAGTATGCGAGATCCCTTTGCCGAATGGGAGCCTTTTGTTGTATGATTGCTACGTTGTACCAGGATGTGTAGCAAATATTATATCTCTTTTTGTATTGGATAAAGAAGGTTATCATGTTAATATTAAGAACTAATCTTTGTATTTATATGATAAACGTAATATCCAGATCATTTGTTGTCCAAATGAGCATGGTCATTACACATTGCATACTTCTAAAGATATATTGAATACTAGGATTAATAAACGTAGTTTACCTGTAGTTAATAATACTGAACTTTGACATATGAGGCTAGGTCATATAGGCGTTAAACGCCTTACCCACTTGGTTATGAATGGTTTGATACTTGATCTCACCATTGAACCCTATTCAACTTGTGAATCATGTATTCAGGGTAAGATGACCAAAGCCTCATTTTCTGGTGTTGGACACCGCGCCACTAACTTAATGGAACTCGTACATTCTGATATATGTGATCCACTAAGTCAGACTGCTCATAGTGGTTATTCGTACTTTGTTACCTTCACCGATGATCTGTCACGATATGGTTATATCTATTTGATGAGACATAAATCGAAAACCTTTGAAAAGTTCAAAGAGTTCCGTAATGAAGTAGAAAAACAATCTGGTCAATATATTAAATGCCTTCAATCTGATCGAGGCGGCGAATATATGAGCAGTGAGTTCATGGATTATATAAGGAGAATGAGATTATCACTCAATATAATCCTCCAGGTACTCCACATCACAATGGAGTGTCTGAGAGGAGAAATCAGACTTTATTGGATATGGTCCGATCAATGTTGAGTTTTACAGATTTTCCTTATTACTTATGGGGCTACTCTCATTCAAAAGCTGTTCCTAAGACTCCATATGAGATATGTATCGGTTAAAGACCCAATCTTAATTATATTAAGGTTTGGGGTTGTCCTGCCTATGTTAGGATGGCTCAGTAAAATAAGCTTTTGCCTCGAGGGAAAAAGTTTAGGTTTGTTGGATATCCTTCGAATACGAAGGGATATCTATTTTATGATACCGAGCATCGAAATATGTTCGTAGCTAACTTCGTAAAATTTCTAGAAGTAGAATTTTTGTCAGAAGGTGGTAATCATAGACAGGTTGAACTTGATGAAGTCCAACTTGAAAACAACGAACAAACAGAGGAACCTAAAGTTCAAGTAGATTAAGAAGCTTCAACACACACACTCCGTAGGTCACAAAGGGTATCTAGACCTCCTGAACACTTGTATTTGATACAAGAAAAGTGTCTCGATGTTCTCTTAGTTGAAGAGACTGATCCTTTTACCTATAGAGAATTGATGGACATCGACTTCGTGAAATGGCAAAGTGCCATGAAATCCAAGTTAGACTCAATGCATGAGAATCAAGACTTGGTTCCTCTTCCTAAAGGAATTGTTCCTATCAGTTGTAAATGGGTTTACAAGAGAAAGCGCGGGCCAAATGGAAAGGTTGAAACCTATATGGCCCGATTGGTAGCAAAATATTACACGCAATGACCTGACGTCGAATGAGATGAAACGTTTTCCCCAATAGCAATGCTTAAGTCTATTAGGATTTTTCTTTCTATAGCTACATATCATGACTACGAGATTTGGCAAATGGATATCAAAACAGCTTTTCTAAATGGATTTCTTCATGAAGAAATCTATATAGAACAGTCGGAAGGTTTTACGTCCAGTGAGAACTCGAGTATGGTACGTAAGCTGAAGAAGTCCATTTATAGACTTAAACAAGCTTCACGAAGTTGGAATCTTCGATTAGATGAGATTATTAGATTGTCTGATTTTCTCAAGAATTCAGAAGAATCCTGGGTGTTTTAGAAGGCATGTGGGAGCATGGTGGTATTTTTAGTCCTCTATATTGACGACATCATAATCATTGGGAATGATTTAGGGATAATGTAAGACGTCAAAGCTTACCTCTGTAAGAATTTGTCCATGAAGGACCTGGGAGAAGCTTCTTATGTTTTAGGCATAAAACTCTATAGAGATAGAGAAAGGAAGCTGATTGGATTATCCCAATCAACGTACATAGATAAGATCTTGGAATGGTACAATTTTGGTAACTATAAGACAACAAATATACCGTTCAGACATGGGATTCATCTTTCAAGGAAGATGAGTCCACAAACAGAATATGAGAAGGTTAGAATGTCTAACCAACCTTATGCTTCGTGTTTGGTTAGCATAATATATGTCATGTTATATACGAGGCATGACATCAGTTTCGCTATAAGCATAACCAGTAGATATCAGTCCAATCCAGGTAATGACCATTGAATGGCCATTAAACATATCCTGAAGTATCTTAAAGGTACTAATGATAAGTTGATTATTTATGGGGGAAGTGAATTGCAAGTTAATGGGTATACGAATTTCGACTTCCAATCGGATCCCGATGATAGAAAGTCTACATCTAGATTCATCTTTACCCTTAACGGAGGTACAGTTTGCTGGAAGAGTTCCAAACAGGGGTCAACAGCAGATTCCACCACAGAGGCAAAATATATTATAGCTTCTGAAGCTACAAAAGAAGCTGTATGGATTAAGAACTTTATCACAGAATTGGCAGTGGTCCCAAGTACCAAGAATGCGATTCTGTTATACTTTGATAATACTAGAGCCATTGCGTAAGTAAAGGAACAGATGGCGCATCAGAAGTCAAAGTATGTGGAAGGCCAGTACCACATCATTCAAGAGATTGTGTCACGAGGGGATATTATCATGTGCAAGGTACTGAGTGACGATAATGTAGCAGACCTGCTTACGAATGCCATGCCTTCAAAGTTATTTGATAAACATGTGGAGTCGATGGGTAGTAGATACAATCGATATTAGCACTAGAGCAAGTAGTAGATTTTTTTGGGGTTGGTACTTAGAGCGCCAATTCCCCATTGTATTTCCTTATAAATACTATTATAAATATTTTATTATACATAAAATGAGTAGTTTCTATAATATAATATATCTTATTATACGGTAAAGACGTAATTGACCTTAGAATTATTAATCATGATGCAGTTGCAAAAGCGTTGCAACAGACATTGAGTTGTATCATGACATTGTCATTCTCAGACAATTTCTGGTCAAGGTTTACACTACTTGGTCAGTAAAGTAAATCCGTTGAGACCGGTACATGTCGTATACTGGAATATATGATTCCAATGGTTTCTCAATGAACCATGAGTCTTGGAGACTCTTATAGACGTGTAGGTGTTTATAGCGGATAAACACTGAACGACTCACAGAAGATTCTTAATGGATGATATACCAACGTCAATAAGAATCTTTTCGGGTTGAGTAGCATTTTTGATTCTTTGACCTGAGATACCACTGTGGGCACATGAGACATCTTCCACACTTAGATGGTAGTCACATCATAATCTATTTAGATCAGACCTCCGCTTGTTCGTTAGGTGTAGGGATCCTCATTGTGTCCTTTGTTTGTCAAGATAGGATCCATTAGTTCTGTGTACAGAGCATAGGTAGTCCATATATGATTAGCAATCAGATAAAAACTATGGGCCCGCGGTACACTTTAGAAGTGAGTTCTAAGCATTCTTTTAGATATTTCTATAGAGTTATCGGCGTAAACACACACGTATAACGCAAGCGCACGTATAGTTCAAGTAGTATAAAAATATGGATCCCACGAGGAATTAATATCTAATCTATTAATTTTATATGGCTAAATGATTACTAGTATCTAACAGGTTGATTGATTGATTTGAAATGATGAAGGTTTTGAATTTAAAAACAAGTAAATAAAATTGCTCGAATGTATATTTAAGAAAATTCAATATTAAAAACTATCTAGGGTTGTGATTTCTTCCAATATCATTTTAAAGATGAAGTGGTTATCTTAAAGTTGGGTAATATATTGATTTATTAACCTGGAACACTAAATTATGTGTAAGCCTCTGTCGATGGTCAGACACAAATATCCAGTTTAACCCAATTGAACCATATGTCTATGTCAACCAAATTATCTTGATTCATTAAGTTTAAGTTCCAATTATGCTACCCCCGCCCGACATGTATATGTCTATCCTGTAAGGAAATCTATTAAAGGGTTATCTATCCTCAAGGAAGATCGTGGACTATTGAGTCTAAGGTCTTAAACTTAAAATCCCTATATCTAGTTCATTTTATGTTTCCCAGTTCAATTTTATTAATGGCCAGTTAATGAAAAAGCATTAAGATTAAGACTCAATAAATAAATCTTTATATTACCCAAGCTATAATCTAACCCTTTATAAACCGGTGATATTGGATTTCATCACAACCCCATATAACTGGCTTAGTTACGACACATATTTACGGGTAGTAAAAAAAACTTAAATAAAATAAAAGACATAAAGTAAAAAACTGAAAATTAAATACTCAAAAGTAAATGCTGAAAGTAAATGCTGAAATTAAATACTGAAAATTAAATGCTGAAAGTAAATTACTGAAAGTAAATTGCTGAAAGTAAATTACTGAAAAGTAAATTGCTGAAAAGTAAATTGCTGAAAGTAAATTACTGAAAAGTAAAAACTGAAAATTAAAGAAAGAAAAGTATTGTGCGTAAAAGTAAATTGCGGAAAGTAAAAACTGAAAAGTAAAGAAAAGAAAGTGCGAAAGCGGAAATTAATTACTGAAAGCTGTAAATAAACAAACAAGATACAATCTTCTTAGTATTCTTAAGGAATTCCTTAGAAGAAAGTATGAATTTTACAAATGAAATGGCTTGGTATTTATAGGTAAAATTTTGCCTCCATCAAATCATCCACCAAATCAATTATTAATTGCTCCACTAATTGCTCCACCAAATCCATTATTAATTGATCCACTAATCTCTTATCATGTTTGGTGATGATTTGATAATTTTATTATTTATTTATTAATTTATTTTTTGCTTTGAAAATGATTGAAAGTGACTTTAATAATTACACACAACACACTTCTGGATAGTTCATCAATTGCGGGCATGAAATCTTCAGAAATCGAAATTATTCTGTCTTTAAAAGCTGTAAATCCTTGAGTCTTATTTAATTTGGAACTTGAATCAGCTCAATCCGATATCAGAGTAAAAAGTTATGCGTAAAATACGAAAGATGCGCAAAATTGGAATTTCCAAAACTGCACTTCGTCAAAAACGCAATTTCAAGTTTCCAATCTCCAAAATTAAAATATCAAGTCCAATAATTGCCCTTATTTGACCCATATTTCATCCTAAATAATTTCATTGAGATCCGATATTATTTTATCTGCAAAATAAACTAAAACACATCAAAACGTTCATCAAACCCGAGAAACTAAATAAAATATTAAGTTAAAGGGGCGGTAAATATTGATATATTTTCCGCTCATCACACCCCCAAACCTAACATTTTGCTAGTCCTCAAGCAAAACAATAAAATAAAATACAAGAAACAATTAAAATTAAACTAAGTCACTTTCGTAAGGATCACAGTTGCATTTAGCATATGCAACAAGCCTTTAAACCCATAGGTGTCCCTAGTGGACGAGTTATAGTCTCGTGAGGGCTTACAGCAAGGATACCCACAAACGTTTTACAAAAGTAAAAAGGTAGTGAAACTAATGCACACAAAAGCAAAAAGACAAGAGAAAAGAGAATAAAGAAGTTAGTGACTAATCAGGTGAAACTTCTACTCCAAATCAATAGTTGTTTTGTTTCATTCTAAATTACCGAATAAGTAAATTCTCCGATTATTTTTACCATTCTCCATATACACAGTCGACAAAATATTAATCAACTCATTTTTGCCAACAACAGTCATAAGTGCAGTTGATAAGAGAGTAATATTTTTGTCCTAAAGTTCTATCAGATTTCACACCTTTTTGTAGCAATGGAATAATTTTTCTGATTTTTCTGATTTTTTCTTTGATTTTTCTCTATTTTTTTATTTATATACAATATCTTCCATCTATGTAGCGAGTGTTGGGTTGGTGGCTCCCAAACCAGTTGGCTTTAGGGCACCAGGTGTTAAGACACCCCTATGAACTTAATTACTCAGACTTCAGATATATATATTTTTGCAGCATCTTTGATCCATGTAATGAGCTTTGGGCCAGTGACTCCCAAACCAGTTGGTTTTAGGGCACTAGGTGTTAAAACACCCTTACAGACTTAATAACTCGGATCTCAGACGCTTATTTTTTTTTTTAATTTTTTTTACTCCATTGCTTTTTGAGATGCTTCCTCTAATTAAACTAGAGCACTGAATATTACAAACTTTTAAATTTTAGCTCATGTCCGTATGTTACTATATATGTTGATAATACCTGTCAACTGAGCATATAAAGATACATTTTAGTCCGTTTTATGGAGAATTCACAAATTAAATAATTCAAAAGGAAATAAACAAAAATTAACTTATTTCGAAAATAGGCTTGAGATACGTCTCAAGAGTGGAAACTTCTTACTCAGCTATCTCTTACCAATTTCACCCTTTTAGTCAAAATAAAAACACAAAAACGCAAAATATTTTTGTAATTTTTGAAAAAATTTCAATTTTTTTGTATTTTTCGAAAAATTTTGGACTAAAAATAAAAACAACACACAAACTAAAAACAAGGTACTGATCAACTAATTCCCTCCCCCTAACCTAAATGAGACATTGTCCCCAATGTCTTAAAAAGTAGAAGAAGAGTTTAGAAAATAATATCTGGTTAGCTCAAATTCTACAGGAAATTAAAGGTTAAGATCATGATTAATCCTACGCCTCTTACCACGATCGTCCTCAGACCAATTTATCTTTGAAAGGATAGGGTCAACTCGTGGTTCATAGGCTATGAGTTGGACTATTAGATCCGGAGCAGTTCTGGCAGTAAAGAGGAGTTCTTTCAAAGGTTTTGACACGAACCCATTTCTCCGGGCATCATCAAGAAACACACAAAGAAAATCATAAAATCCATCAACATTGTACAGCTCAATTGGTTTCTGGTGTATGTTCAAGTTCGCCCAAGATAGCACAATAAAAATTTCCTCTAATGTACCCAAGCCATCTGGCAAAGCAATAAAAGCATCAGTACGGTTAATCATTTCTACCAAATGTTCAGACATACCTGGCACGATCAGTTCCTCTCCGTTTGGTGGTTCAATAAGATTTGCTTCTGCCAAGGGTTTTGGGATGATTCCCAAAACGTGACTGCCTCATTCCTGTACAGCTTTTGAAACGATCCCCATAAGTCCAAGATTGCCTCCGCCATATATTAAGTGCATATTTCTTGTAGCTAAGACTCGACCCAATTCTTGTGATGCTTCTACATATTGTGGCTTAACACCAACACTACTACCGCAAAACACACAGATGTTTTCAACTCGTCTTCTTGAAGTGGCTTCCATTTTTTATATGTATTTCTTTCTTAACTCTGGATGCCTTCAAAAGTGCAATGACGGGCTGAATTTATAGTACCTGAAAAGGGTGAGTAAAAATAGCACAAGTATCTTCCAGAGGACGATTAGTAGCGAAATAATATCGTGATAGTCAAAAAGGTCTGGATCCTGTCGGAGAAAATAAAAGAAAACAACAAAACAAATCACAATTATTAAGAAAAGACAAAGAGATGTAATATTTACAAGAAAAGTAACGGCTTGATTGACGTCTATGCGTCAGGGACAAGCTTCCCATCCAATTTTCTTATAAACTGGCAAACAGGGTCTTTTTGAGTCAGATTCCCAAGACTTAATTGTTGTCTTTCTTTTTGGAATTATGTATGTAATTTGCGAATGGCTATGTGAATATATCCACTGGGATACGTCTCAAGAGTTAAAGATATATCATCTAAAGACTCCTTACTCAAGCCATCCCTAATGAATTTAATTTTATCTTCGCGATTATTAGACACCATTCCTAAAGAACGACAATGAGTATTGCAATTCCAGCGTGCACATTTGTAACAAACACCCATTTGTTTAGCTCTACGTTTCTTTGCATAGGTGTTTCTTCCAAAACCAGGCAGAGGTGAAATAAAAGAGTCAGAAGACTCACCTGCCAATCGGACTCGTGCTTCAATTACCCAACGAATGTCATTAGGAATACCTTTGATCATCAGTAGTCTCATAAGTTCCAAGCGAGCTTTGTAGACTTTCATCAGAGATTTTTGAGGGAGAGAAGGAAATTGCTTGTGAAGATTTGCGAGAGTTTCTTCCATCGTGAAATGACTAAACCTGCAAAAATTAAACACACCAGATCATAATATATACAAAAATTGCATGGGTTGCCTCCCTGCGAGCACTAAGTTTAAAGTCGTCAGCTAGACGTGACTTCTCGAACGTTAGGCTAGATCTGAAAGTGTGACACTTTCTTTTTGTCGCTCAAATGATTCTCCCCAGTAGTGCTTAACACGCTTGTTTTTAACCTTGAAAGTTTTGTTGGAGTCAAGATCATGTATCTCAACGGCTCTGTTTGGTAAAACCTTGGTGATCACAAATGGACCTGACCACCGTGATTTTGGCTTACATGGGAAGAATTTCCCCCTTGATTTGTTTAACAGTACCTTCTGCCCTGGTTCCAGTTGTATGCGCACTATCTTCTTATCATGTCTTTTCCTTGCCTTTTCCTTGTACAATTTGGCATCCTCAAAAAGGCTGTATGTGAAATTCCTCCAATTCGTTGAGCTGGTGGAACTTTTTCTCTTCTGTTGCTTGTAGTGCAAGAATAGGCTTCTTCAGTACGCAATACGCTTTATCTTCAGGCTCCAAAGGTAATTGACATGCTTTAAGTTTGTCAGTAGAACTTTGTCTTTCATCAGAGTTCTGAACGGTACTATGTATCACATCAAGTCTGAAACGTTCCTCATTCTTTTCATCATTTGGGAAATTCATGGCTTTGAAAATATTGAATGTTACTTCTTGGTCTTGTACCCTCATGGTTAGTTCTCCTTTTTGTACATCAATAATGGTTCGACCTCTAGCCAAGAATGGTCTCCCGAGGATGATTGGCACGTCTGCGTCTTTCTCCATATCAAGGACAATAAAATCTGCTGGGAAAATGAATTTGTCAACCTTGACCAGCACATCCTCAACTACGCCTCTTGGAAATACGAGCGTTCTATCAGCAAGTTGTAGTGAGACTGAAGTGGGCATTGTTTCTCCAATCTGTAGTTTCCTGAAAATAGAAAAAGGCATCAAGTTAACACTAGTACCTAAATCACACAGAGCCTTACCGAATTCATGTTCTCCTATGGTGCAAGGAACAGTGAAACTGCCAGGATCTTTCAACTTTGGAGGAAGTTTTCTCTGAATGATGGCGCTGCATTCTTCAGATAATGCTACTATCTCATAATCTCCCAATCTCCGCTTTCATGAAAGAATGTATTTCATGAATTTGGCATAGCTGGGCATTTGTTCCAATGCTTCTGCAAATGGAATGTTGATATGCAGCTTTTTGAACACCTCCAAGAATCGAGCAAACTGCTTGTCCAGTTTATTCTTCTGAAGACGCTGAGGAAAAGGTGGAGGTGGAGTGATCTATTCTTTTTCCTTTGCTTATTTTTCCTCCATCTGTTGCTTTGTTTCTTTTTGAAAATCTGCAATTGTTGTTGCCTTGATTCCAACATCTTTGTTGATTTCAGTATCATTTTTTAACATGATGGCATGACATTGCTCCTTCCCCATGTTCCTTGGATTTGGCTCTGTGTTGCTAGGAAGGGTACTTGGCGGTCTGTAACTCTGAGCATTGGCCAGTTGTCCAATTTGATTCTCCAGTGCTTTAATAGAAGCTGATTGACTTTGAATTAATGCTGCTTGGGATTGAAACATAGCATCATATCTTGCTGCTTGAGATTGAAACATAGCATCATATCTTGCTGTTTGAGAGTCGTGTTTTGCTTCTATCTTTTTCAAGTGGGTCAACACTTCTGTTATTCCTGGTTCATTTGCCTGTTCCTGGCTTTTGTTCTGTTGTTGGAATCCGGGTGGTGGATTGTTCATTTGCCCTGAATTGTTGTTCCATGCGAAATTGGGATGATTCCTCCACCATGGGTTGTAGGTGTTGGAATATGGATTGTTCCCCTGTCTGTTGAAATTATTGACATAATTCACCGTTTCTTTATGTTGGTTGAAAGATTCTGACTCAGGTGCTCCTCCAAATGGTGAACTTGTGGATCCACCATTAACTTTTATGTTAAGAGTTTCCAGATTTTTGCAAATCACATCCAGCTTGGAATTCAGTGCTGTGTTGTCTCCAACTTCATAAATTCCTGCAATTCTTTGGATCATGCTCATTTTTGTTGGCCATAAAGAATTGTTGTTGGCCATTTCTTCGATTAGGTCCCAAGCTTCATCTTCTCCTTTTTCCATTAAAGCTCCTCCAGCAGCAACATCGATTGTGGTTCTCATTATTCCAGAAAGTCCATAATAGAATGTTTGGACTTGAAGCCATTTTGGAATCTCATGGTGAGGACATTTCCGGAACAAATCTTTGCAAGAAATTTGGTGGCTAAAGTGTTCCAAGTTGTGATAGAACCTGCTGGTAGTGAATGTAGCCAAACTTTAGCTCTGTCCTTCAAGGAGTATGGGAAAACACGCAGTCTCATTGCTTCTTCTGATGCTATGTTGTAGTTGAAAGTGCCGCAAAATTCCAGGAAGTTACTGATGTGGGCATTAGGATCTTCAGTTGCATTCCCCCCGAACTGAACTGACTGCTGAATCATCTGAATGCATGTTTTGATGTCACACACATTTGCTGGTAAGGGAGGAAGTACAATACAAGAAATGAGTCTGTCAATCACCGGAATGGTTCTGTCTCGAATGGGAATTGGTGGTGCTGTAGGGGTTTTAGGGGCTAAATCCGGCAACGCAGCGGAAGTAGTGGAAAATCAAATTTTCCGATTTCAAAACTTTTTTCTCGGATTAATTAAATAAACATATTTATTTAATATTCCAATAATCAAATTATGAAAATAAAATTCAATAAATCATATTTAGGTGAATTTACCGAATTGCCCTTACACTTGGTACTTTGTCCATTTTAGTCCGAAATTGATCAAATCAATTTTGAATGATTCTCAATCATTTCTAAGATGAACTTAGCATGTTCAAAACATCAAAACACCAAGGCAACACAAAATCCCAATTTTAAGCCATTTGGCCGAATGCTCCTAAAGAGGGGGATTTGTGCATTTTGTGATTTCATGCTTCAAAACACATCAATATGTAATCCAATCAACATGAAACTTTATATGCATCATATACACATCCTTATACACAACATAAATGAAAAGCCCCAAATTTGGAAGTGGTCATGAACACTAATTTTTCAATTTCTTCAAATTGGACAAATTAGACCAAATTGGTTAAATCAATTACTTTAATCATCATTCTTCCATCCAATCCAAGTCTCAACACAATGAAACAACTATAGAACAATTCTAGGTCATTTAAGAGTGGGTCAATAACTCTAGAATGGCAACAAGGTTCTAAAACCTTAAAAGAATGCTTATTACTACATTAGTAATAAACTTCCAACATCATACATGCATATCACCTTCATCAAACTTTTATCCATCAAAAGTACAAAGAATAAAGAATAGAAAAACTCAAGAACATCACAAGATGTTGCCCACAACAAGAGGAACAAATTACTCTCTAATGGAAGGTTGGAAATACTTACTAAATTCCAAGCTTTTCCTTGTTTTTCTTTTCTTTTCTCTCTACCTTCTTTGCCTTGTTTTAATGGAGTTTTGATAAAGTGAAAAGGTTAATCAAACCCTAAAATAAATGAAACAATATATACTTGCCCCAAAAACAAGCCTTGGCCGAAATTGGTGAGCAATATAATATCTAGATATTATTTTTGTTTCATTTAATTTTTACTTTATCAACTTGCAACTTTAATCATCAAACAATTTAATGAATAAAGTAAGTCAACATTAGCAACTCAAAAATATAACAATTATATTTAATAAAGGGTCTTGGCCGAATTTAGCAAGAATAAAAAGGAAATAGATATTTTCAATTTTAACAATTAAAACAAATATCCAAGGAAGTCAAATTCAATTTGACAACCTTTTCCTTTAAGGTAAAGTCAAACATTTACACTTATAATCATTTCCTAACTTTATCATTTGGTGAGATATTTATATTTTAATTATATTAATCATTTAACAATTAAATAATTAAATAATTAATTAAATACAAATATATCAAATATATGTATTTTATTTACTTTAAATATCTCAAATACATATATTAATGATATATGTCAAATACCTTTATTTGACAATTTATTAATGTGTATTTCATAATATCATATATTAAATACAAATACACATTAATTAGGAAATGACGGTTCGGCCCGTTCGCATGTATTTTTCGTTTAACGTTTAAAAGATTTATAAATAATCATCATTATTCATATAATCCCAGAGATATAGATGTAAACGTCAAATCTCTATAGGTATTATCTCGTCGACGTATCTATTAGCAATCTTTAAATAACACTCGGAACTTACTTCCGAAGTATACTGTGGCCACAGATTTAACAGACTGCTAATTATATATGGACTATCTATGCTCAGTACACAGAACTGACGGATGCTATCTTGAGACACACAGGATATCCTGATGATCGGTCCACACCCAAGGAACAGGCGGAGGACTGATCTAAATAGATCGGTGACGTGACTGCCATCTAAGTGTGGAGGATGTCTCATACATCCACAGTGGTGTCTCAAGTCGAAGGACCACTATGCTACTCAACCCGAGAAGATTCTTATTGACGTTGGTGTACCATCCATTAAGAATCTTCGGTGAGCCGTTCAGTGTTTATACACTATAAACACCTACACGTCTATACGAGTCTCCTTAGACTCATGGTTCATTGGGATAAACCATCGGACCAAGTCACGATATAGGACATGTACTGGTCTCAACGGATTTAACTAACCGACCCGTGTAAGTAAATCTTGACCAGGAACAATATTTGATAATATAAATTTAGCAGTGACACTTCCCAATGTCAATTACAAACTCCCTTTGTAACTGTGTACTGCATTATATATTATCGGGCATTTGTCTAATATATACATATCACTAAACAACATTTAGTTTCAATCTAATCATAATCAGATCGAATACGTATATAAAAACAAGAGATGCAACCATAAATAAGTAATATTATGGAATAAGGGGATGTTTGTATTCATGAATCAGACATAAATACGGTCCGGATTGGCGCGCTAAGCACCAACCCCAACAGGTGCAACCTCCAACGGTTCAGGTTCCATGTTGACTAAAGCTTCTTGGCCTTCTCGCCTTTCCCTTCTCAATTGTCTGGTAGTTCTTTTAATTTCTGGGTCAAGCGATCGGAGTTCAAAGCTTCTGGTTCATCTCATGTAGTTTCTGAGAACCTGAAACACAAGAAAAGAAAAACAATAAGTAAAAAGAAATTAGATACAAGTAACGTATCTAACCCCAAAATTAATAGTGAAAGATAAATAAGTCCTCGGGAACGGTGCCAACAACTTGACCGGCGTAAACACACACGTATAGCGCAAGTGCACGTATCGTTCAAGTAGTATAAAAATATCGATCCCACGAGGACTTAATATATAATCTATTAATTTTATGAGGTCAAATGATTACTAGTATCTAACAGGTTGATTGATTGATTTGAAATGATGAAGATTTTGAATTTAAAAACAAGTAAATAAAATTGCTCGAATGTAGGTTTAAGAAAATTCAATATTAAAAACTATCTAGGGTTGTGATTTCTTCCAATATCATTTTAAAGATGAAGTGATTATCTTAAAGTTGGGTAATATATTGATTTATTAACCTGTAACACTAAATAATGTGTAAGCCTCTGTCGATGGTCAGACACAAATATCCAGTTTAACCCAATTGAACCATATGTCTATGTCAACCAAATTATCTGGATTCATTAAGTTTAAGTTCCAATTATGCTACCCCCGCCCGACATGTATATGTCTATCCTGTAAGGAGATCTATTAAATGGTTATCTATCCTCAAGGAAGATCGTGGACTATTGAGTCTAAGGTCTTAAACTTAAAATCCCTATGTCTAGTTCATTTTATGTTTCCCAGTTCAATTTTATTAATGGCCAGTTAATGAAAAAGCATTAAGATTAAGACTCAATAAATAAATCTTTATATTACCCAAGCTATAATCTAACCCCTTATAAACCGGTGATATTGGATATCATCACAACCCCAGATAACTGGCTTAGTTACGACACATATTTATGGGTAGTAAAAAAAAATTAAATAAAATAAAAGACATAAAGTAAAATACTGAAAATTAAATACTGAAAAGTAAATGCTGAAAGTAAATGCTGAAATTAAATACTGAAAATTAAATGCTGAAAGTAAATTACTGAAAGTAAATTGCTGAAAGTAAATTGCTGAAAAGTAAATTGCTGAAAGTAAATTACTGAAAAGTAAAAACTGAAAATTAAAGAAAGAAAAGTACTGGGCGTAAAAGTAAATTGTGGAAAGTAAAAACTAAAAAATTAAAGAAAAGAAAGTGTGAAAGCGGAAATTAATTACTGAAAGCTGTAAATAAACAAACAAGATACAATATTCTTACTATTCTTAAGGAATTCCTTAGAAGAAAGTATGAATTTTACAAATGAAATGGCTTGGTATTTATAGGCAAAATTTTGCCTCCATCAAATCATCCACCAAATCAATTATTAATTGCTTCAATAATTGCTCCACCAAATCCATTATTAATTGCTCCACTAATCTCTTATCATGTTTGGTGATGATTTGATAATTTTTATTATTTATTTATTAATTTATTTTTTGCTTTGAAAATGATTGAAAGTGACTTTAATAATTACACACAACACACTTCTGGATGGTTCATCAATTTCGGGCATGAAATCGTCAGAATTCGAAATTATTTTATCTTTAAAATCTGTAGATCTTCGAGTCTTCTTTAATCTGGAACTTGAATCAGCTCAATCCGATATTAGAGTAAATAGTTATGCCCAAAATACGACAGATGCGCAAAATTGGAATTTCCAAAACTGCACTTCGTCAAAAACGCCATTTCAAGTTTCCAATCTCCAAAATTAAAATATCAAGTCCAATAATTGCCCTTATTTGACCCATATTTCGTCCTAAATGATTTCATTGAGATCCGATATTATTTTATCTGCAAAATAAACTAAAACACATCAAAACATTCATCAAACCCGAGAAACTAAACAAAATATTAAGTTAAAGGGGCGGTAAATATTGATATATTTTCCGCTCATCATAGAGACGTCGACGAGATTATTCCTATAGAGATTTGACGTTTAAATCTATATCTCTAGGATATATCCGGATATCTCTGACAGATGAATTAAACTTATGCCATGACCTTGACCTGTATGATTCAGCGAGTTATCCTTGGTCGTCATAATTTACGGGTGGGTAAATTATGGACACAAAATTGGATTTCATGACGGATATGCCTGAATCTAGGAAGTCTCACTAGTGAATAATACTGATTATTTATAAGTCGTTTAAATGTTAAATGAAAAATACATGCAATGAGACCTAATGGTGATTTCCTAATTATTGTGTATTTGTATTTAATGATAGATTTTATTAAATACATATTAATTAAATGTCAAATTGTGATATTTGACATATATCAGAAATATATATTTATTTGGATATTTAAAGTAAATATAATACATATATTTAAAATATTTGTATTTAAATAATTATTTAATTATTTAATTGTTAAATAATTAAATTAATTAAAAATATAAATATCTTTAGTTTTGATATTTTTTGGAAATGCTTTAAGTTCCTTTATTTGACTTGTTGAATTTCATTAAATGTGTAATGATCAAATTAACAAGTTGATAAAGTAAGTTTTAATAAAACAAAAATAATATCTAGATATTTTATATGCTCACAAATTCGGCCAAGGCAATTTGGTGGGAGTATATAATATTTTGTTTCATTTTATTAGGTTTAGGTTAACAAGTTACAAAAAAATAAACACAAAAGAGTTGAGAGAAAAAGTTGAAGATCAAAGAGGAAAGCTTGGAAATAAATTATTTTTGTAAGTGTTTCTTTAAATCTTTCAACTTAGAAAATATTTCTAACATTCTTAGCTTCAACATGTGTTGCTAGGATGTTGTCACTACACTTATAGTTTGTGTTTTAATTGGTTATGAACTTGTTTGAAAGATGAAAGCATGTATGGTCTATAAGTGAGATTGAAATGGTTTCATAAGCTCTCTTTTGATTATTTGATAATCATGTTGCCATTCTAGAGTTGCTAAGCCACTCATTGATGACCTAGAATTGTTCTTGAGTTGTTTCATGATGGTGAGAGTTGTTTGGTGTGGTAAAATTTGAATTAAAGTGTTGGATTTAATTGATTTGGTAAAATTTGTCAATTTGAAGTAATTATAAAATTAGGGTTCTTAACCCTTTCCAAATTTGGGGCTTTTCATATATGTGATGTATTTTGGTGTGTATATGATGCATATTAATATTTGGGTTGATTGAATTTGATCTTGACATGTTTTGAACATAAAATGACCAAATTGCAAAAACTGAAAAATTTGGGGCTGTTCGGCAAATTAAGGAAATTTGGGGATTTTGTTGCAATGTGATTTTGATGTGTTGTACATGTTGTAAATCATTTTAGAATTGATTTATAATCATCCAAAATTATATTTGACAATTTACGGACTTAAATGATCAATTTGCAAACTTGTGGTGTAATTCGGTAATTACTAAGAAATTTGATTTCTTGTGTAATATTTCAGAATTTAATAATTGAGTAATTAAATAAATAATTTTATTTAATCGATCTAAGAAAAATTTTGAAATCGGAAAATTTTGATTTTCCGCTTTTTCGCTATGTTATCGGATTTTCGCCATAAAACCCCTACACAACTGACGTCTCTCAATTAGGCTGTGTGACAATGTGTGTCGCACAAAAAGACAATTTCTTTTATTTTTGTCTGACATGCATTGCTTAATTTTTAGATATATCGACGAACCCATGGGCTTTGGCTATAGAAATAAAGGACCGTTTTCGAGGTTGGGTACCAAACATGATGAAAATACAAAGAGATTTTGTTATCTTAAGGAGCAATTTGACTGATACATAACTGCAAATGTTCAAGAAATCAATATTTAGACATTTTCTTGACATGGATTTGGAGTTTAGCGGAATGATAATGCACAATGTGCTAATTAACAGAGTTGTCCAATCTGAAGAAAATGAAATTTGGTTTCGGATCGGAGATGAGTTCACTTGGTTTTCGATCCGTGAGTGAGCTTTAACAATGAGTCTTCAGTGTGGTGTAGATTCTGAAAGTGTATGCAATAGTAACAACATACGTGATCGATATGTTCCTCGTTGTTCCCGAGCCAAATTGCTATATATAGATGTGATGATTGAGTAGTTGGACTTCTCGTCAATACCAGATGAGATGCATTGATGGTATCTATACTATTTTATCGATAGGGTATCCATGGCTCGATCGGAGGCTAAGCTAGCTAATTATGGCCTGATTAAATTGATGGATGACATAGATTTTCTTCAGTTGTCAATGGGGAAGAAAATCTTGGAATGTTATATAAGCCGAATACGAGCGAATATTAGAGAGGAAAGAAGAAAAGTTCAAAAGAGAGCATGCTATTTTAATAAGTTCGGAAAGTCCATAGCAATTTAAATTCATCATCAGCTATTCACAAAAATACCCTTATATCCATTAGCTGTCCTCCAACCAGAGTCCAAATATATAATAATCCTAACTGTTTCATCATCAACTGGCTATTCAAATTCATCGACAAATCTGTCTTCACTGCTATGTCAAAATCATCTGGACATTTCTAAATAGACTGATAAACTCGTTCAATAAAATCTTTAAATGTCACATATTTTCAAAGAAAAAATAGTTTCTTTTTCTCATTTACATATTCTATTATAAGATTATCAGTTGTTCTCTTTAATGAACTATCAAACATCATCTTAATCACAACCATCGCATTGCCTATTTTACCTGAAAACACAACAAACCGTTTAAAGAATTACACTTTAATAACATAGACTCATTGGCTAATTATGCCTTGTTATGTTGTTGCACAGTGCGAAAAAGCGAACCAGACAATGCGATGCTGTTATCGCACAATATGATAAAATAATCGCACAGTGCAACAAGTCTATTGCACAAT
The DNA here is from genome assembly GCA_019454045.1 of Zanthoxylum bungeanum. Classification (NCBI taxonomy): domain Eukaryota; kingdom Viridiplantae; phylum Streptophyta; class Magnoliopsida; order Sapindales; family Rutaceae; genus Zanthoxylum; species Zanthoxylum bungeanum. The sequence continues at coordinate 33,668 of SKCR01030671.1, read as the reverse complement.
GTGACAAAACACATTGCACAGTGCGACAAAGCTCATCACATTGTGCGATAAAGCCCATCGCATGTATCATCACTCTGACAACATTGCGACCGTTTCTGTATACACTGAGTATACACATTATAAAATAACAGCAAAACAATAAAAAATAAGATGGAAGCATAAAATCGAACCAAAACATAAAGAAATCACATTCATTTCATGTACAAAATAAAAAAATAAAGAAAACTTACTTGTTTTTGTTTGAATCTGAAAAAGAAATGTCAAAATTTATCTTATTTAAACAGTCCCTTTGGTTTCACAAGAGAAGTGAAACCTCAAATGTGAAGTGAAGTGAGAGAACGTGAGTGTACTTTTGTTGGATAGAATGGATATAAAAACCTGATAAAGGCTAATTGGGAAAAGTGCATTGTTTGGCTTATTTCCCTAATTTTGTAAAGCGCTGCCAATAATTTTTGCAAATTTCATATGGCTATTCAATGCTTTAGAGGAAACAACCATTGATCATACTTCCAAATGTCAAGCTCAAATTATGAGTTATTAGATCCAAAACTAGTGGATGTAGTTGACCCCGTGACTCATATTACTATCGTTCTGTAAATGATGCTCTGGAAAAATATCCCTTATTGCATTTACACTCTTAGACTCACTGTAATTAAGTCTTGGCCCCCTCTTGCTCAGATTCAACAAGTGAACATCACAGCCTTAACAATGCTCCTTATTATGTTGATGAAGCTTAATAGTAAACAACCTGATTCGGATCCCACCCGTTTCGTTTAGGGGTGAGTATCGGTACCGGTTCTACCCTGAACCGCAAAAAACAGACTGATTTTTTGGTTTCAGATCCGGAACCAATTCCTTTAGGATCGATTCCGGTTCTAAAATTAAGGAGCCGATTTTTTTTTGATCCAGTTCTAGTTCCAGTAAAGTGGGAACCGGAACCAAAAGTTTGAACCGATTTATGAATTTTGCTTGTGTTCATCCTGTTATGGTCATGCTGAAATATTTCAGAGAGAAGGTGATATAGACTATCATTTTGCTATTGATCTTTCTGATATGCAGTAAACTTCCACTTTATGGCATCCATTCCACCACCAGTGCTGATCCCTTTTATTGGATGCGTGTTATTCTTTCATCCAACCGTGGGACTGTGATGGAATTGGAGTCCGGACTTCTGATGCAAATCTTGGATGGGTCCAAGATTAATGAGGTGGATAACAGTGTTTGTGAGATTGTTCTCTCCTGTAAGTATATTGTTATTTAATTGTTTACTTTAGCAATTTTGATTTTTTTTTTTTATCTATCTAAATTTCATGAAAGAACTTCTGCAGAAAGCTTAAATTCTCCAGCTTCTGCATCCATGTTTTCATCGATATTCTTCTTGTTGGCCTTAACGTGAACAAGAGGAACACAAGCAGCTTCGTATTCTACCTCTTCGATTAAGCAAAAAATATATTAAACAAATGGAAAATATGATAACCCGGAATCGGACCGGAATCGAGTAGGAACCGATAAATAGGGTAACATATGTTAGAGTTGGTGCTCTGAGAGCCAATTTTATTATGCATTTCCTTGTAAATACTAATGTAACATTTTATTATGAATAAAATAAAAAGTTTCATTTATATAACTTCTTCTTTAATATGGTAAATACATAATAGACCTTAGAATGATTAGTTATGATACTGTTGCAAAAGCGTCGCAACCGACATTGAGTTGTATCATGACGTTGTCATTCTTAGACAGTTCCCGGTCAAGGTTTACACAACTTGGTCAATAAAGTAAACCTGTTGAGACTGGTACATATCGTATATTGGAATCTTGGATTCTGACGGGTTCTCAATGAACCATGAGTCTTGGAGACTCGTATAGATGTGTAGGTGTTTATAGCGGATAAACACTGAACGACTCACCGAAGATTCTTAATGGATGGTAGACTAACGTCAATAAGAATCTTCTCGGGTTGAGTGAGCATAGTGATTCTTTGACTTGAGGTACCACTGTGGATATATGAGTTATCCTCCACACTTAGATGGCAGTCACGTCACCGATCTATTTAGATTAGACCTCTGCCTGTTCGTTGGGTGTGGACTGATGCTCATGATATCCTGTGTGTATCAAGAAAGGATCCGCCAGCTCTGTGTACAGGGCATATGTATTCAATATGGAATTAGAAATCTGTTAATTCCATGGGCCCATAGTAAACTTTAGAAATTAGTTCTAAGTGTTATTAAGGGATTGCTAATAGAAACGTCGACATGATTATATCTATAGAGATTTGACGTTTGTATCTATATCTCTGGAATAATCCGGATTCCTGTGACAGAGAGATTATACGTATGCAATGACCTCAACCTGTATGATTCAGAGAGTTTATCCGTCTTCGTCATATTTTACGAGTGGGTGAATTACGTACACGAAATTTGATTTCGTGACGAATATGCCTGAATCTAGAGAGTCTCACTAATGAAATATACTTGTAGAGCACTAGGGCAACTGTTATGAATAATACTGATTATTTATAACTCGTTTAACGGTTAAACGAAAAATACATACAATCGGGACCTAACGGTCATTTCTGAATTAATGTGTATTTATATTTAATAATTGTTTTTATTAAGTACAAATTTATAAAATATCAAATTGTGATATTTGACATATATAATTAATATATGTATTTGAGATATTTAATGCAAATATAATACATGTTTTTAAGATATTTGTATTTAATTATTTAATTTTTTTAATTGTCAAATAATTAAATTAATTAATAAAATAAATATCTTTTGTAATGATTTTGCTTTTTAATGGCTTGATATCATTATTCCATTTGTTTGTTTACTTTATTAAAGGTAATTGTTAACTTTATTAAAGCAAAACATGTACCAATGGAAATTGAACAAAATTTAAGTAATTGTTATTTAATTTTTTTTTTTTGTCATCAAATTCGGCCAAAGGGAAATTTGATATACAAAAATTGTTTTGTTTCATTTTTCTTTCTAACATAAGTTTTCAAAAGTTTTACAAAGTGAGTTGAGAGAAAGTTGAAGAAAGAAAGGAAAACAAAGCTAAAAATTTGGAATTTTTGTAAGTATTTTCACACTTTCTTTTACATGAAAATTAGTTCAATTAATCTTAGCTTCCATTTGTGTTGCTAAGTTGATGTCTTTACTCTTTGAATTTGTAATTATATGTGTTTGAAACTTGTTGGATGTGTTTGAAGCTTGTATGTTTATTTATAAGCTTATTAGGAGTAATTAAGCTTATAAAATTAATTAGTAATCAAAGTTGCCATTCTAGAGTTTCTTAGCCATTCATAATTAACCTATAATTGTTCTTGGGTTGTTTCATGATGGTAAGACTTGATTGGTGTGGTATTGGATTAATTAAAGTGTTGAATTTTATCAATTTAATGTAAATTATGCAATTGGAGTAATTTATGAATTTAGGATTCTAAACCTAATCCAATTTTGCGGATTATCATATATGAGATGTAATTTGATGTATGTATGATGTATATTAATTTTGGATTGACTGGATTTGATCTTGATGTGTTTTGAGCCAAAAAGGACCAAATCGTAAATCTTGGAAAATATTGGGGCTGTTTGGCAATTTTGAAAAAATTGGGGATTTGTGTTGCAAATGATATTTTCATATATTAGACATGTATAAATCGTTTTGGGATTGATTTGGAATCAATTAAATATGTATTTGACTATTTAAGGACCAAAAATGAATAAATTACAAAACTTTGGGGTAATTTGGTAATTAAAAGAAATTTGATTTCTTGGTTAAAATTTCAGATTTTAAGTATTGTTTAATTAAGTAAATAAGTTTATTTAATCGTTCTAAGAAAAATTTTGAAATCTAAAAAATCTATTTTCCGCGTTCCGCTGCTCTAACCATATAATTTCGTATAAAACTCCTACAAAATGGTATCAGAGTAAGTCTGATTCTGGACACCATGTATATGATTATACCTTTTAAAATTCAATGTTTATTTTAATCTTGACTTTATGCATGCATGTGTTTATTTAATTTGATTAAATAATATTAAAGCATCTTTTACAGAAAAATCCCTAATTGAAAATAAGGTTTTTAATTTAATATGTATTTGATTCATATTAATTAGTCCATCTTGTCAATACCGCTTATCTATATATTTTCTGTGACTATATCCGAGAACGTGCCAAAGCTGAGAGGATACGGCCTGTAGAAAGTTATATGTACTGGATATATTTGATATTAGGTGAATTCAGGTAAAAGCGGAATCCTGAACGTGCCAAAGCTGTCAGGGCTTCGTAAGTATCTTGAATTTATCATTGACAAGTTTAACCTTGGTATGAATCTTTATGAACGTGCCAAAGCTGTCACAATGAGAAACGATCAGTACTAAATGTAGGGGTTTTAGGGGCTAAATACGGTAACGCAGCGGAGACGTGGAAAATCAAATTTTCCGATTTCAAAACTTTTTCTCGGATTAATAAAATAAACTCATTTATTTTATTATCCAATAATCAAATTATGAAATAAAACACATTAAATCAAATTCATGTGAATTTACCGAATTACCCTTAAATGTCAAATTTTGTTTATTTTAATCCGAAATTATTGGAAACAATTTTGGATGATTCTAAATCATTACATATATGAATTTAACATGTCATACACATTGAAATTCCATTTGCAACAAAAATTTCACAAAAATAAGCCTAAGGCCGAGAGCCTCTTAAAGGGAATAATTGTGCATTTTACACTTCCTATGTTCAAAACACATCAAGGCAAAATCCAATCAACCCAATATTTTACATGCATCATATACACATCCAAATAAACCATATAAATGAAAAGCCCCAAATTTGGAAGTGGTCTTAAACCCTAATTTTTCAATTTCTTCAAAATGGATAAATTAGACTAAATTAACAAAATCCAATGCTTCAATCATGTTTTTCCATTACAATCAAGCCTCACCATAATGAAACAAATATAGAACAATTCTAGGTCATTTAAGAGTGGGGCAATAACTCTAGAATGGCAACAAGGTTCTAAAACCATGAAAAAAATGCTTACTACTACACTAGTAACATTCTTCCAACTTCATACATGCTTACCCCCTTCATCAAACTTTCATCCATCAAGAATACAAAGAATAAAGAATAGAAAAACTTAAGAACATCACCAAGTGAAGCCCACAACAAGAGGAACAATTTACTCTCTAATGGAAGGTTTGAAATACTTACTAAATTCCAAGCTTTTGTTTGATTTTTCTTTTTCTTTCTCTCTACCTTCTTTGCTTTGTTTTAATGGAGTTTTTATAAAGTGTACTAGGTTATGTCAAACATAAAAAAAAAAAAACAATATATACTTGCTCACATCTTGCCTTGGCCGAATTTGGCTAGGGAAATATCAAGACATTTTGTTTTCATTTCATTTGAATTTCAATTTGCCAACTTGTTAAAATAATCATTACACTTTAATGATATTTTCAACCAAGTCAACAATTGCAACTTAGCCATTAAAAAAAATATCATAACTTTAAAATATATATATACTTTAATTAATTAATCATTTAACAATTAATTAATTAATTAATTAATTAAATACAATATATATTAAATATATGTATAATATTTACATTAAATATTAAATACATATATTTATTTATGATATTAGTCAAATAACTCAATTTGACAATTAATTAATGTGTATTTGAATTAATCAAATATTAAATGAAAATACACAAAAATTAAGGAAATGACTATCGGGTCCCTTTACATGTATTTTGCGTTTAACCTTTAAACGACTTTATAAATAATCAATATTATTTATAAATGTTGCCCTAGTGCTCTACGAGTATATTTCATTAGTGACACTCTCTAAATTCAGGCATATCCGTCACGAAAACCAATTTCGTGTCCATAATTTATCCACCCGTAAATTATGGCGATCACGGATAAACTCGCTGAATCATACAGGTCGAGGTCATGGCAAATGTATAAATCCTCCGTCACAGGTATCCGGATAAATCCCAGAGATATAGATGTAAACGTCAAATTTCTATATGGATTATCCAGTCGACTATTCTATTAGCAATCTAAAAAAAAGAACATTTAGAACTAACTTCTAAATTGTACCACGGGCCCATGGTTTTTATCGGATTGCTAATCATATAGACTACCTATGCTCTGTTACACAGAACTGACAGATCCTATCTCGATACACACATGACACCCTGAAGATCTATCTACACCCAACGAACAGGCGGAGGTCTGATCTAATATATCGGTGACGTGACTGCCATCTAAGTGTAGAAGATGTCTCATGTGCTCACAGTGGCATCTCAAGTGCTACTCAACCTGATAAGATTCTTATTGACGTTGGTGTACCATCCATTAAGAATCTTCGGTGAGTCGTTCAGTGTTTATCCGCTATAAACACCTACACGTCTATACTAGTCTCCAAGACTTATGGTTCATTGAGAAACCATTGGAATCATATATTCCAGTATGCGACATGTACCAGTCTCAACGGGTTTACTATACTGGCCAAGTAGTGTAAACATTGACCAGGAACTGTCTGAGAATGACAACGTCATGATACAACTCAATGTCAGTTGCCACGCTTTTGCAACTGCACCATGACTAGTCATTCTAAGGTCATTACGTCTTTACCATATTAAAAGATAGATTATATTATAAAAACTACATATATTATTCAAAATAATAAGGTTTTACAGAAGTATTCATAAAGAAATACAACCGGGAATTGGCGCTCTGAGCACCAACCCCAACAAAAACTCCCACTTGCTCTAGTGCCAATAACGATTGTATCTAATACCCATCGACTCCACGTGTTTATCAAATAGCTTCGGAGGTATGGCCTTCGTCAGCGGGTCTGCTACATTATCTTCACTCGGTACCTTGCACACGACAATATCCCCTCGCGACACAATCTCTCGAATGATGTTGTACTTGCGTTCCACATGTTTCGACTTCTGATGCGCCCTCGATTCCTTTGCTTGCGCAATGGCTCCAATATTATCACAGTATAACGGAATCACATTCTCGATACTTGGGACAACTCCCAATTCAGTGACAAAGTTCTTTATCCACACAGCCTCTTTTGTAGCTTCGGAAGCTGCAATATATTCCGCCTCAGTGGTGGAATCTGCTGTTGATCCATGTTTGGAACTCTTCCAACAAACTGCACCTCCGTTAAGGGTAAATACGAATCCAGATGTAGACTTTCTATCATCGGGATCCGATTGGAAATCGGAATCCGTATACTCGATAACTTGCAGTTTGTTTCCTCCATAAATTACCAACTTATCCTTAGTACCTTTAAAATACTTGAGGATATGTTTAATGGCCATCCAATGGTCATTACCTGGATTGGACTGATATCTATTAGTTACGCTAACAACGAAATTGATATCAGGCCTTGTACATAACATGGCATACATTATGCTGCCCAAACACAAAGCATAAGGTTGGTTAGACATTCTAACCTTCTCATCTTCTGTTTGTGGACTCATCTTCTTAGAAAGATGAATCACATGTCTGAACGGTATGTTTCCTGTCTTACAGTTACCAAATCAGCCTATGTATGTTGATTGGGATAACCCAATCAGCCTCATTTGTCTATCTCTAAAGAGTTTTATCCCTAAAACATAGGAAGCTTCTCCTAGGTCCTTCATGGAGAAATTCTTACAGAGGTACGCTTTGACGCTTTCTAACATTCCTAAATCATTCCCAATGATTAGGATGTCATCAACATATAGGACTAAAAATACGACCATGCTCCCACTAGCCTTCTGATACACAGAGGATTCTTCAGAATTCTTGAGAAAACCAGACGATCTAATAATCTCATCGATTCAAAGATTCCAACTTCGTGAAGCTTGTTTAAGTCTATAAATGGACTTCTTAAGCTTACATACCATACCCGAGTTTTCGCAGGATGCAAAACCTTCTGGCTGTTCCATATAGATTTCTTCATCAAGAAATCCATTTAGAAAAGCTGTTTTGACATCCATTTGCCAAATCTCTTAGTCATGATACGCAGCTATAGATAGCAAAATCCGGATAGACTTAAGCATTGCTACTGGTGAAAAAGTTTCATCATAGTCGACGCCAGGTCGCTGAGTGTAACCTTTTACAAATAGTCGGGCCTTGTAAGTTTCAACCTTACCGTCAGGCCCGCGCTTCCTCTTGTAAACCCATTTACAACTGATAGGAACAATTCCTTCGGGAAGCGGAACCAAGTCCCAAACTTGATTATCATTCATTGAGTCTACCTCAGATTTCATGACACTTTGCCATTTCACTGAGTCGATGTCCAACATCGATTCTCTATAGGTTAAAGGATCAATCTCTTCAACTAAGAGAACATCTAGACTCTTTTCTTGTATCAAATACAAGCGTTCAGGAGGTCTAGATACCCTTTCTGACCTACAGAGTGTGTGTGTTGAAGGTCCTTCATCTACTTGAACTTCAGGTTCCTCCGTTGGTTCGTTGTTTTCAGGTTGGACTTCATCAAGTTCAGCCTGTCTATGATTACCACCTTCTTACAAAAATTCTACTTCTAGATATTTGTGAAGTGAGCTACGAACACATTTCGATGCTCGGTATCATAGAACAGATATCCCCTCGTATTCGAAGGATATCTAACAAACCTAAACTTTTTCCCTCGAGGTGAAAGCTTATCTTGCTGAGTCACCCTGACATAGGCAGGACAACCCCAAACCTTAATGTAACCAAGATTTGGTCTCCTACCGAACCATATCTCATACGGTGTCGTAGGAACATCTTTTGAAGGAATATTATTCAAAAGATGTGCAGTTATTAAAAGAGTAGCCCCATAAATAATAGGGCAAATCTGTGAAACTCAACATCGATCGTACCATATCCAATAAAGTCCGATTTCTTCTCTCAGACACTCCATTGTGTTGTGGAGTACCTGGAGGAGTATATTGAGTGAGAATCTCATTCTCCTTCATATAATCCATGAACTCACCACTCATGTATTCGCTGCCTCGATCGGATCGAAGGCATTTAATATATTGACCAGTTTTTTTTTCTACTTCATTTCAGAACTCTTTGAACTTTTCAAAGGTTTCCGATTTATTTCGCATCAAATACACATAACCGTACCGTGACAAATCATCGGTAAAGGTAACGAAGTACGAATAACCACTGTGAGCAGTCTTACTTAGTGGACCACATACTTCAGAATGTATGAGTTCCAGTAAGTTAGTGGCACGGTGTCCAACACCAGAAAATGAGGCTTTGGTCATCTTACCCTGAATACATGATTCACAAGTTGGATAGGATTCAATGCTAAGATCTGGTATCAAACTAGTCCTAACCAATTGGGTAAGGCGTTTAACGCCTATGTGACACAGTCGCATATGCCAAAGTTTAGTATTATTAATTACAGGTAAACTACGTTTATTAACTCCAGTATTTAAAATATCTTTTGAAGTTTGCAATGTATAATGACCATGCTGGTTTGGACAACAAAGGATCTGAATATTACTTTTATCATATAAATACAAAGAACAGTTCTTAATATTAATACAAAAGCCTTATGTATCTAATACAAAAAGTGATATAATATTAGCTACACATCCAGGCACAAAATGGCAGTCATTTAACAAAAGTGTCCCATTCGGCAATGAGATCCTGCATACTCACACTGCAACTGTATCCAGAGAGTCTCCACTCCCGAATCGCAACTGCATCTCTCCAGGCTTCAGTCTTCTACTTTCCTTCAGCACCTGCAACGAATTGCAAATGTGAATGGGACAAGCAGAATCTAAAATCCAGTTGGATGTAACGGCTTCACAAGCCAAAGATATACCAATAACTGGAAAAATAAATGTACCTGATATAGATGCTCTCTCCCTCCTCAGCTGGGCTATGTAGTCAGGACAATTCCTTTTCCAGTGCCCGACTTTGCTGTAGTGATGGCACTTGTCTTCAGAAGCCCTTTTGGGCTTAGCTATCTTTACCTGTGGTTGAGGACCGAAACCCTTCTTCTTCTTCCCTTTCTTCTTCTTTCCATTTGGCTAGGCCTGGGAAGAAGCAGAAAGAGAAGTAGGTCTTGGAGGGTGAGTCGGTACTCCCTTCTTGAGGTCCTCCTCCGCTGTGAGCAACTTCCTATGCAACTCATGGTAGGTACAAATTGTCCCGTTCATGTTGAAATACATCACGAACTGACGATAAGAAGCTGGGAGAGAACCAAGAATGACACTCATACCGAGAATGTCATTCAAAATGAGATTATATTGTCTCAATTGATCAATCAAATCGATCATTTGAAGAACATACGGGCTAACAGCATGCCCCTCATCCAATCGCGCATGGAATAGTTCCATTGCGACCTTGTGAACAACTACTTGTTCTTGGTTCTCAAACGATTCTCTTAATCGTGTCATCATAGTATAAGCATCTGACATGCCATAATACTGTTTCTTGAGTCCCGGTGAAAGTGAACTTAATATGTATGATTTAACCCTTAAATCATCATCATTCAAAGCTTGGAAGACTTCGTGTTCCTCCGGTGAAGCGTCCTCTGCCACAGCAAGGGGCAGTGGACCCTCAAGAACATATCCCAACCTCTCGGAATCGAGGACCATCCTCAAATCCAGATCCCAATCAGCGAAGTTCTCTGCGCCTTTAAGTTTGTTCGCATAAAGCATACGCGCAAACTGATTAATGGATGGTGCCGCCATCGCAAATCTATCATATAGATCATGAAAAACGATTAGCAGAAAATAAGGAGTTTCATATAATATCAAAAGCATAAACTAGATCATGGATTTTTAATCTAAAAATTCCCCTCCCACTAAATCATGCAATACTGTAATCCTCAAACAGATTACAAAGATTTAATAATTAAATTAAATAAAAATATTGAAAAGTGGATCCCGTGAATATATTTCAGTTCACAGCAGAGGCACGGTCTCTCTTACGTATATTCATCAGGTAGACAACTCATTTATCAATCACTCACTAGTGACTCATTGGTTTCCGGTCCTGGTCATTTCTCGTTGTCGCTGCTAAGGCAGGCCCACAAGGAGACGTACCAAGGTTAAACTCGTCAATGATAAACTCAAGTTACTTGCGTAACCCTGACAGCTAGGGTACGTTCAGGATTCCGTTTTCGCTTGAATTTATCTAGTATCTGATATACATCCGGTATAAATAAATCTCTATCGGCTACACCCTCACAGCAGAGGCACGGTCTCGGATGTAGTCATGGAGAAATATTTATAAACCGTATTGACAAGACGGACCACATAACATGCATCAAAAACATAATTACATTTAAACCTTATTAATTATGGATTTTCCGCTAAGTGTCATACACCCTAAATCTAATCAAATTAGAATATATTATGCATGTATAATGTCAAGAAAACATGATTAAACATTGAATTATGTAAGGCTAATCATTTTAGGGGGCCTAGAATCAGACTCGCTCTGATACCATTTTGTAGGGGTTTTAGGGGTTAAATACGGTAACGCAGCGGAAACATGGAAAATCAAATTTTCCGATTTCAGAAATTTTTCTCGGATTAATAAAATAAACTTATTTATTTTATTATCCAATAATCAAATTATGAAATAAAACACATTAAATCAAATTCATGTGAATTTACCGAATTACCCTTAAACGTCAAATTTTGTTTATTTTAATCCGAAATTGTTGGAAACAATTTTGGATGATTCTAAATAATTACATATATGAATTTAACATGTCAAACACATTGAAATTCCATTTGCAACAAAAATTTCACAAAAATAAGCCTAAGGCCGAGAGCCTCCTAAAGGGAATAATTGTGCATTTTGCATTTCCTCTATTCAAAACACATCAAGGAAAAATCCAATCAACCCAATATTTTACATGCATCATATACACATCCAAATACACCATATAAATGAAAATCCCCAAATTTGGAAGTGATCTTAAACCCTAATTTTTCAATTTCTTCAAAGTGGATAAATTAGACCAAATTAACAAAAATCCAATGCTTCAATCATGTTTCTTCCATTACAATCAAGCCTCACCATAATGAAACAACTATAGAACAACTCTAGGTCATTTAAGAGTGGGTCAATAACTCTAGAATGGCAACAAGGTTCTAAAACCATGAAAAAAATGCTTACAATACACTAGTAACATTCTTCCAACTTCATACATGCTTACCCCCTTCATCAAACTTTCATGCGTCAAGAACACAAAGAATAAAGAGTAGAAAAACTTAAGAACATCACCAAGTGAATCCCACAACAAGAGGAACAATTTACTCTCTAATGGAAGGTTGGAAGTACTTACTAAATTCCAAGCTTTTCTTTTTCTTTCTCTCTACCTTCTTTGCTTTGTTTTAATGGAGTTTTGATAAAGTGTATTAGGTTATGTCAACCCTAAAATAAAATAAATAATATATACTTGCTCACATATTGTCTTGGACGAATTTGGCTAGGGAAAATATCAAGACATTTTGTTTTCATTTCTTTTGAATTTCAATTTGCCAACTTGTTAAAATGATCATTACACTTTAATGATATTTTCAACCAAGTCAACAATTGCAACTTAGCCATTAAAACAAATATCATAACTTTAAAATATCTATACTTTAATTAATTTAATCATTTAACAATTAATTAATTAATTAATTAATTAATTAATTAAATACAAATATATTAAATACATGTATAATATTTACATTAAATATTAAATACATATATTCATTTATGATATTAGTCAAATATCTTAATTTGACAATTAATTAATGTGTATTTGAATTAATCAAGTATTAAATGCCAATACAGAAAAATTAAGGAAATGACTATCGGGTCCCTTTACATGTATTTTGCGTTTAACCTTTAAACGACTTTATAAATAATCAATATTATTTTATAAATGTTGCCATAGTGCTCTACGAGTATATTTCATTAGTGAAATAGTGCTCTACGAGTATATTTCATTAGTGAGACTCTCTAGATTCAGGCATATCCATCATGAAAACCAATTTCGTGTCCATAATTTATCCACCCGTAAATTATGACGATCACGGATAAACTCGCTGAATCATACAGGTCGAGGTCATGGCAAATGTATAATTCCTCCATCACAGGTATCCGGATAAATCCCAGAGATATAGATGTAAACGTCAAATCTCTATATGGATTATCGAGTCGACTATTCTATTAGCAATTTCAAAAAAAATAACATTTAGAACTAACTTCTAAATTGAACCACGGGCCCATGGTTTTTATCGGATTTCTAATTATATGGACTACCTATGCTCCGTTACACAGAACTGACGGAACCTATCTCGATACACACAGGACACCTTTGGGATCTATCTACACCTAACGAACAGGCGGAGGTCTGATCTTAATAGATCAGTGACGTGACTGCCATCTAAGTGTAGAAGATGTCACATGTGCCCACAGTGGCATCTCAAGTCTAAGAATCACAAGTGCTACTCAACCCGATAAGATTCTTATTGACGTTGGTGTACCATCCATTAAGAATCTTCGGTGAGTCATTTAATATTTATCCGCTATAAACACCTACACGTCTATACTAGTCTCCAAGACTTTTGGTTCATTGAGAAACCATTGGAATCATATATTCCAGTACACGACATGTACCGGTCTCAACGGGTTTACTATACTAACCAAGTAGTGTAAACCTTGACCAGGAACTGTCTGAGAATGACAACGCCATGATACAACTCAATGTCAGTTGTGACGCTTTTGCAACTGCACCATGGCTAGTCATTCTAAGGTCATTACGTCTTTACCATATCAAAAGATAGATTATATTATAGAAACTGCATATATTATTCAAAATAATAAGGTTTTACAGAAGTATTCATAAAGAAATACAATCAGGAATTGGCGCTCTAAGCACCAACCCCAACACTAAAAACCCAGGAGTCACTATTAAGTGATTGACAATGAGTTGTCTACCTAATGAATATACGTAGGCGAGAATGTGCCAAAGCCGTGAGCTGAAATATATTTATGAGGTCCACCTTTCAATATTATATTATGATTTGATTATAGCAGGTTTTGTATTCTGTTTGGGGATTACAGTTTTGCATAAAATAGTTGGATGGACATTTTTAGATTAAAAATCCATGATCTAGTTAATGATTTATGATATAATATGAAACTATTTTATCTTTTATCTACTTATCTGCTTACCATTGATTTGATGTCTATTTGATAGATTTACGATGGCGGCACCTCCAACCAATCCTTTTGCTCGTATGCTTGATATGAATAAGCTAAAAGGCGCTGAAACTTTACGGATTGGGATATGGATTTGAGGATTGTCCTCAATTCCAAAAAGCTGGGATTCATGGAAGGTCCATTACCACTTGCTATATCTCCAGATGCATCTCCTGAAAAACATGAGACTTTCCAGAAATTGAAGGATGATAATTTAAGGGTTAAATCATTCATTTTGAGTTCTCTTTCTTCTAAGCTTAAGAAGACTTACTTTGAGATGTATTATGCATATAACATGATGACATAACTTCGTGAATCGTTCATGAACCAGTAACAGGTCGTGGTTCATTGATTTTCAATGGAACTGTTCCATTCTAAACTTGAGGAGGGGCAGGCTATGAGCCCACATGTGCTTCATTTGATTGATTTGATCGAGCAGTTGAGGTGTCAGGATTTCCCTCTCAATGAAACTCTAGGATGTAATTTCATTCTCGGATCGCTCCCAGCGTCATGTCGCCAGTTCATCATGTACTTCAACATGAATGGAATTCACTGCTCTTACCGTGTGTTGCATAGGATGCCTCTCACAGTAGAGGAAGATTTAAGGAAGAGATTTCTGACTCGCCTTCCGAAACCCACTTCACTTTCCACTTCTTCCCAATCCAAGTCGAATGGGAAGAAGACAAAAGGAAAAAAAGGTTTCAATGTTCCTCCGCAGGCTAAGGTAGCGAAGCCTAAGAGACCTTCTGAAGATAAGTGCCCCCACTGTCAGAAAGTCGGGCACTAGAAAAGAAACTGCCGGACTATCTTGCACAGATAAGGAATGAAAGAGCATCGACATCAGGTACTTTTATTTTTCCTATTATTGATATCTCATTGGCTTGTGAAGCTATGACATCTAATTGGATTTTAGATTCTGTTTGTCCTATTAACATTTGCAATACGTTGTAGGTGTTGATGAGAAGTAGATGATTAAAATCTGGGGAGATGTGGTTGCGATTCGAGAGTGGCGACTCTCTGGATGCGGTTGCAATAGGCGTATGCGAGATTCCCTTATCTAGTGGGAGACTTTTGTTAAATGACTGCTATTTTGTGCCAGGATGTGAGGCGAATATTATGTCTCTTTTTATATTAGATACTGAAGGATATAATGTAAATATTGAAAATCGTTCTTTGTAATTCTATGATAGTAATAATATTCAGATCCTTTGTTGTCCAAATGAGCATGGTCATTACATATTGCGTACCTCACAAGCTATCTTTAATACTGCAATTAATAAACATAAACAATCTGATATACATAATATTGAACTTTGGAAAATGCGGTCAGGACATATAGGTGTGAAATGCCTGACCCAATTGGTTAAGAATGATTTGATACATTATCTCACCATTGAATCTTATCCAACTTCCGAATCTTGTATTCGAGGTAAAATGACCAATGCCCCATTTTCGGGTGTTGGACACCGAGCCACTAACCTATTGGAACTCATATATTCTGATGTATGTGGTCCAATGACTCAAATTGCTCACAGTGGTTTTTCTTACTTCGTTACCTTTACCGATGATTTGTCACGATATGGATATGTTTATCTGATGAAACATAAATCAGAAACCTTTGAAAAGTTCAAAGAATTTCGAAATGAAGTTGAAAAATAGACTGGTCAATATATTAAATGCCTTCGATCTGATCGAAACGGTGAATATATGAGTGGAGAGTTTACTGATTATTTAAAGGAGAATGAGATTCTCGCTAAATATACTCCTCCAAGCACTCCACAACACAGTGGAGTGTCAGAGAGGAGAAATCGGACTTTATTGGATATGGTCCAACCGATGTTGAGTTATACAGATTTACCCTATTACTTTTGGGGTTATGCCCTTTTAACTGCTGCCCATCTCCTGAATAAGATTCCTTCTAAAGCTGTTCCTAAAACTCCGTATAAGATATGGACCGATAGGAAATCGAATCTTAGTTATATTAAGATTTGGGGGTGTCCTGTATACGTCAGGATGGGTCAGCAAAATAAGCTTTTGTTGGGTTTTCTAGGACAAACCAAGATCAAATTAAGCAATGAAATGTGCGAATACAACAAAGTAAAGTAGCGGAAATACTCACTTTGATCGGCTTTTGGATGCGATGAACACAAAAATTCTGCTCCTTGATGTATTCGGCCAAGCCCTCCCTTTTGTTGATCTTCAAGCTCCAAGCTTTGAGTGTTGATTCCAAGCTCAAGGGTTGGTTTCCCTATCACCTTTGTAAGACTCCTTTGATGTACTATCATGCAAGATTTTTGAATCAAAAATCTTCAACCAAGAACCATAGGTCTCGGCAATGGAGGGAGTGAGAGAGGGGGAGCATTCAGTTTCTTCAAAAATGAGAGAGGAAACCGTGAGGGAGAAAGAAGATTAATGAAGTGTGTTGTATTTTTTATTTTAAAAATCAAGTAATGATATACTAAATATTTGGTATTAGTCATTCAATACTTACACAAATTTTGGTGTTGTTGTACAAATTAACTATGTGACAAAGGAAATTGCTCTTTTATCATTTGTAATTAGATTACCAAGATGTATAAATGATAGAAGGTCCATATGATTAGTTCCAGATTGATAAGATATGAGACATTACCAATCCACAAAGGTTTAATCATTAAATATCCCTAGTCGTAGTATTATCGAGATTGGACATCGATAATGCGGAATAGATGCAGGTTATGGGAGCATAACTTCATAGTTCTCATATATTTGGGTATATGATACTCATGCAAGTGTAATAGGAGGTTGTGTTTACCGATGGTACGGAAACAGCTTCGCTCTGGATAGACCCATCGGAATTCCATTGGTAGTATGACTATGTGTCTATTGAAGTCCGAATCAGGGTAGGTGTATTTGGTCTTAACCTGAGACTTGCACCGCTAATACTTGCGACAATCAATACACTTTGGTTTTGGTCGTCCATGGCTTTAACAGGTTCTGTGTACGCCTCTTCTGGGTATATTGAGAATCGTAGTGTATTGGGTGTGATGTCGAGATGGAAGTATCACTCCAGTTATAATGGAGATGATGATCACGTAGGATACGAAACTGGTGCTCTTTTATGCTGCAGCTATCGGGATATTATGACTAGGTCATGTTTATCCGATTATAGAGACTAGTTACCAGAGATCCGATATGTGCTTCGTACGGGGCAGACACAATTCCAGCCCCAGGACTTGCTCGTGACATCCGATGCTGGATTGAAATACGCAATACTACGTATACTACTCCTGATATAAATCACATATTCCAGTAAGAATATTTCTGGAGAATTGGGTAGGCATGATGCTTTGCTAGAAGCCAACAATGTATTATAAATTGGTAAAAACGTAGTATTAGGTACATACGTGTTCGGATAGTCCGATGACCAGATTTACTGCCAACATATCCGGGGATCTCATGGGTCGCTTCCCGAAGATTCACCATGATGTATGACTCGCACTTTATTAATCTGAGATTAATTATAAAAGAGAGAAAATTAATCTGGGATTAATTGCGAATATATTTTATCTGGGATAAAATATTATTTTAAAGAGAGAGAACGATTAATTTGGAATTAATCGATAAAATAATATATTCGATATATTACACGAAATTGGATTTCGACGCGGAATTAAAATTAGATTTTAATTCAGGCGAACGAGTAAATTTAGAATTAATTCGCTAGCGACGTGAATAATGATTTTCCTAGGCATAATTATTTAATTACGTCGCAATGAAAAATTTGTTAATTTGGAATTAGCGAACCCGAGCCCGGGAGTGTTTACGGACGCACTCGCATTTCGAATTCAAGTGCGGCCCGCAAGTCACATCAAGTGTCAAATCACTAGTCAATCGATTGATGTGATGTCAAGTCACTTTGAGTGATTTGAGAACTTATCATGAGTGATGTGAATAGTGATGGAGGTGGTTGTTGGCTTTAATGCCTTTTGACTTTTGGAAAGCAAAAAAAAATTTGAAAATGGATTTTGAAATTCATTTTGTGTATTAGATACACAATTTCTCCAACAACCAAAAACACTTAACACTTTTCTGTTAGGTTTATATCTAGGTCCCAAGATCAAACAAGACATGAAATACATGTGTGAATACATCAAAGGAGGTAGCGGAATACTCACATCGATCGGTTGAGATGAATCGGCAACAAACGAAATTGATTCTTCCCTTGCAAAAACGCAACTGCAGTGCAGTCCACTGCCTTGACAGTTTCAGTTTTGAGTCAAGTTTTGAGCTTCGAATCTTCGTCGAATGGTTCCCGACTCATGGGTGAACCTCCCTACCACCTTCGCAAGTCTCTCGGAGTGCTAGCTCTTCTTGATTTTGCCACAAAATCAAGCACATTGCTTCCCAAACTCACGCCCAAAAATGAAGAAACCAGTGAGCATTTTACTGCCCATTTGGGCGTGAATGATGATAGAGAAAGAGAGGAGGGAAAATGTGTATTGGTTGGTGAAACCTTTTCCAAAAAGGTTTATATATTTTTACCATAAAAGATATAAAGTATTTACCAAATAAAAAGTCAAATAATTAAATGGTAAATGCTCCCACCAACTTACACTATTCCAACAACACACATCAACTATTCATTGTCACTTTATTAAAGTGATGTGTGTCTTTCAATCAATTAATCACATCAATCAATCAATCACATCACTCAAAGTGACATTTGATTTGACGCTTGATGTGACGAATGATTTGACGCTTGATGTGACTTGCGTTGTCACACTCGAATTCGAAATACGAATGCGCTCGCAATCACACTCGGGCTCGGGTTCGTTAATTCTCAATTAGCGATTTTTCCGTCGCGTCGTAATTAAATGATTACCCATAGCGAATTCACTATTTACATCGCTAACGAATTAATTCTAAATTAATTTGTTCGTCCGAATTAAAATCCAATTTCAATTCCGCGTCGAAATCCAATTTCGTTTAATATATCGAATATATTAATTTAATCGATTAATTCCGAATTAATCGTTTCCTCTCTTTAGACGATATTTTATCCTAGATAAAATATCTCCGTAATTAATCCTAGATTAATTTTCTCTCTCATCAAATTAATCCCAGATTAATAAATGTGCGAGTCATACATCATCGGTGGATCACTGGGAAGCGACCCATGAGATCCCCGGATATGTTGGCAGTAAATACGGTCGTTGGAGTATCCGAATCACGTACGTACCAAGTACTACGTTCTACTGATTTACGAGACAAGGTTGACTTCTAGCAAAGCACCAAGTCTACCCAATTCTCTGGAAATATTCTTACAGAATATATAAGGATCTATATCAGGCGTAGTATACCAAGTATTATGTATATCGGTCCAGTATCGGATAGTCACGTGCTAGGGCTGGGGCTGGATAAGTGTCTGCCCCGTCCGAAGCACATGTCGGATGTCTGGTAACTAGTCTCTATAATCGGATATACATGACCTTGTCATAATATCCCGATGGCCGGCCAGCACTTAAGAGCACTAATACCGTATCCTGCGTGACATCATCTCCACTATGACTGGAGTGATACTTTCGTCTTGACATCACACCCAATACTCTACTATTCTCAATATACCCAGCATTGGCGTACACAGAACCGGTTAGAGTCCTAGACGACCTCAACTAAAGTATATTGATTATCGTAACATTAGCGGTGCAAGTCTCAAGTTAAGACCAAATACACCTACCCTGATGTCGGACTCCCATAGACACATAGTCATAATACCAATGGGATTCCGAGGGGTCTATCCACAGCGAAGCTGTTTCCCGTACCATCGGTGAAACACAACCTTCTATCGCACTTGCATGAGTATCCAATACCCAAATATATGAGAACTATGCTGTTGTGCCCTCACAACGCGCACAAGTGCAATACTAACCTATTCTGCATTATCGATGTCCAGTCTCGATAATACTACGACTAGGGATATTTAATGATTAATCCTTCGTGGACTGATACTGTCTCATATCATCTCAATCAAGGAACTAATCATATGGACCTCTCTTCATTTATAATCTAAGGTGATCTAATCACAAATGATGAGAGTGCAATTCCTTGTCACATAGTTAATTTGTACAACAACACTATGATCTGTACAAATAGTGACGCTATGGGTCATATTATCCAATAATCTCCCACTTGGCACATAGCCAGTCACTCGAGTGTCTAACACCCGAACTATGTACGGTTCACTCAAATTGCTGAGAAAAGGTTTTCGTCAGCAGATTTGCATGATTATCGTCTGACGCGATTTATACGATCATCACATCGCCACGATGTATGATCCGAACGAATCAGATGAATATAGAAGTATATATCTGGATCGTCGATGAGACCTTTAATTCTTTAGCCTTGTGCTGACGCCTAGCTCAACTGCTAACAGAACTATATCTAATCTAATTAGATTTATTATCGACCCAAATGGCTTCTATTGCTGCCTCAGCTGCAGCAATAATCCGCATTTGTTGTTTATTCAGTAACAATATCTTACTCGGAAGATTTCCAGCTCACTGTCCCGTTATTCAAACTTTATAGAACTGCAGTATTTAACTGTTTGGAAACTTGCGGCAGTGATCCCAGTCACTTCAAGTTCTCCTTCTCCATAGTTTTAGACAGCATCTTTAGTTCTCTAAGATACTAATAGATTTCCTTAACTTCAATCCAGTGACTATCACTTGGATTGTCCTGATTGTGACTCCATATGGTCAAAGCGTATGAGACACCATATCAAGTACATTTTAAATGTACAATTCCCAGAGAGTGTTAACAACTCCACCTATCCCAATAGATCTTTATTCCTTGAATAAAGGTTGTTACTCTCCAGAATTCTACGGAGAATTTCTATGAAAGCCAAGCTTTCACCAATTGCTTTATGGGAATTTTATTATCAGTGCTCTCCCACTAACCTCCTTATATACACAAGAATTATTTCGTTTTGAGTCAAATCATAAACCATTATGATTATTTCAAAACGACAGTTCCAAGAACCTTATGCTTGCTCAAATCCAAACATGGATCGAATAACCCGCAAACCTTGTTTTTCGGTTATACAAAATCGTCAGGATGTTGTAAGCATCCTCCAAACGGTTTCCTTTTCAGGAAAGCGATTTTGATCTTTAACTAACGTATTTCATAAATGAAATATGCAGTATCAACAAGCATCATCAAAATGGATTTACTTTGGCAACAGGTAAAAGGTTGAACCGTTATTAACATAATGCTGATAACGATACCTTTCCGTCACAAGCCTAGCTTTGTACGTTGGTATGTTGCCATCCATGTATGTCTTCCTTGAAGACGTTTACAGTACCAATAGGCACAATGCCTTGCGGTACAACAACTAGTATCCAAACATAGTTGTTATACATGGTATCCATTTCGGACTTATGGCACTTTGCCATAATAGGGAGTCGATACCTTGTATCACTTCCTCAAAAAGTAGTCGGTTGGTATACCTCCAAAGATTAATATCTTTATGAGGTGAGATCAGAAACCCATACCCCAGGTTGTTTTTTGACTCTCTCCGATCTACGCGGTTCTTGTGTATTCGAAGATTAATGGTTTAGTTTCATCCTTGTTGAATTATTTATGTTCCATTAAGGACTTCGTGCCTTGAATAGTATTACTCCGATTTTCATCGAGTATCACTATCCTCCCACTGACCACTGCATATCGGTGTTCCTCTTAGGAAAACCGTATGGTGAGCAACAATCATATTGTTCTCATGTGAGATATATAAGTACTATACTTATGGTTTTCCCTAGGATGACCTATAATTGGCACTTATCCAATTTGGGTCATTAGTTTGGTATCATCCAAACTTTATGCCTGGCATACCCAAATTATTAGGAATGAGATACCTTGTTTCTTTCCAGTTCATATCCTATATGATATCTGTCAAACAGTTTTTCATGGAACCTTATTCTAAATAAGTTTTGCACTGTTAATACATATCCTGTTGAAGGAAATGATAGCTCAGAGCGACTCGTGATAAACCTTATCATGTCCAACAAAATTCGGTTTTTAGTTTGGACACATAGCCAAACTGACATGTCTCGGGAGGAGTCCTCATCTGAAAGAATACTGTACTCTTTCATGTATATTTGAAACTTACTGCTTAAGTATTTTCCATTATGGTCTTACCGTGACGGCATAATACTATAGTCGATCTGTTTATGTACTTCGTGTCGAAACTCTAATAGTTTTCGATCTGTGTTCTTCAAAAGAAACACATAACCATAATGTGATGCCACATCCGTTAAGGTCACGAAATATTCATGTTCACATCTAGCCTAGCTAGATATGGGCCCACTAACTTCACCATGAATAGGGCTAACAGATCGGTGGCACTTACACTATTACCAAGTAAACAGTGTTTTAGGTACTTTACCTAACAAACTAGATTCGTAGACTTTATTTGAATAGTCAAATCAGTCCTAGTACCCACTCTTCAAAAGTGCGGATATACGAGTCTTGTTTAATTCTGTCCTAGACAACAATGCCACAAATAAGTCTCTACTTGATCAAATCAATTTGAGCTATTTATTTGTCATTTTATATGTTTTGAGATTTTAATTATATTCAAAATATAAATTCTGTTATTCACATCTAATGTGTTTATCTTAGTATCATCTTTATATAATGAAACACTTAGTGTTCTAGAATATAAAGGTTTATCCACAATGGATTAAACACTGATATAGAGATAATGTCTCTAGTTAAACTAGTTACATTATAACAGTTCATAATTTAAGTACACACCCGAAGGGTAGTTCCTAAACTTAGGTATCTACGGTCGAAACAACGACTTTCGTCCCGTTTCCTATTCGCAGAGCAATCTCAACTTGAAGTCAGTATCCTGCTCAAAGCAGATTCTGAACATCAATACATATATTTTATGTACCACACTAAGTATTTAAAATCTAATTTCAATACTAGTAGTGAACATAACTTTGACAATCATTTTTAAAGTAAGAGCCTTGCCCTTTCTTTAATTCTTTCGTGTCTGCCATATCCAAATGGTAGTCACTTTGGGATATGTCAATTATCCTTTTCAATATTTCAGGAACCTTAGGCCAAGCCTTGGGTTTTAAGAATATCGAAACGATGTGCACCTCATGCTACATGCCTAATTGCAAACTTTGACTTTATCTCCTCTAGAATAGTCAATTAATTCTCCAAGAATTATAAATTGCAATTTTAATACTTCTTAAATCTAAAATTAGATTTATGACAAGTATATTAAATTAAGCACTAAAGTCATCATCACATAAATCTTCCAAAGATTTTATGCTCTACTTGTTTTGCTTAATTTTTGGCTTAAGGTATAATAAGTTATTTTATCAAATAAAGTAACCTATTATTTATTCCCAATTTGAAAATTAAATCATTTAAAATATTTAATCCAAGATTATATTTTAAATATCCAACTTTTCAATTCTTTCTTGATTTCAATAGTCCAACTATTTAATCAATTATTAGTGGTACTATATATTATAATGATTATAATAGTCCAACTATATAATCAAATATAATCCAAATTAATTAACCTCAATTACATTGATTACTATATATCCAATTATAAAATCAACTGTAAACTGAAATTAATTAATTCAAATATATTGATTAATATAATCCAATTATATATAATCAAGTATAATACAGTCCAACTGTTTATTAAAACAACAATTTAAATATTAGTCCAACTAACATTTAATATTACGACGAAATAATTTGAATGAGCGCGTATGGCAAGTAATTGAACGAATATTGCAAATTCAATCTTGCCTCCCACTATTTTTCGTCGAGCCTCTAACCCTCTGTCAAGTACTCGGGAAACCGTGTTTCCTAGTGGGCTAGGATCCCGTTAAATATCACACAATCTTGACTTTGGCCAACAAATTGTATGATAATTAACTAGGTAGATCTCTAAGATCAATTGGATCTCATCCAACTCCTAGATCCAGTAGGTGGACATCCATGTCCGAAACATATATCTTATATATGCCTATATATCTAATAAATACCTTAACATTTTTCCTCTGAATCAACTAGGCCTTGGCTTTGGCACAACAAACCTAATGATCCCAGTCAAGCGCGGACCCATTGACCATGGAAGCTTCGTAATCAATGTCGTTGGACAAGAAGTGGTCTTGACTTTGGCCAACAAACCACAACTTGGACAAGACACCAATATGGAACAAAGCCTCGTGATTCAAACACATCTTCGATGGACAAGGGCTTGACTTTGGCCAACAACCCATGCCAATCTAGGATCTTGAGCAAGAATCACTCAATGGAAGGAAAAGACGCATGATATTTGATGAAGGCTTTTCGCGTGCAAATTGGCTACCAATTTAATTATCTTTGTTAAGGTCTCATCATCATACACCCTTAAACATGCATTCTAAATACATAATAAAGCGCATATGAAATAAAATAATAATGATATGCGAATGGATACTTAACATATTGATCCTAGATCAAATCTCTCCCTTTCTCACTCAAGCTAGCACTTGTATTACTTCTACCTGTTACACTACTCTTCTAAAGAAACCTCATTTACATTGAGGGGAATAGGTGAGAAGAGAATACAAAGAGAATAGAGGTGATAAGGCTGGACACGCAGGTCCAATTTAATAAATCAAATTTATTACAACAATTTCCAAAATTGCCCCCACCCAACTAATATCCATCCGATATATATTATTCATTCATCACAACCACGTATTCACACAAAAGCATGTTATCAATCAATCTAATCAAATTAATTAATCTGATAATTATGAGATCATCCAATGTTCAAACGACGATTTGATTTTGCTCGAGTCAAACTCGTTTTGCGAATAAGTACTCAAAGTACGAATTCATGAATTAAATTAAACTACAATATCAAATCCAATTTAATATGTATTTAATACTAATTTATTATTTAATTCCAAATTAAATATTACACTTTATTAAATAAACCTTTTCGACTTAAATTCCAAATTTAATCGCATCGGGACTCAAAGCCCGATTAACGTCCAACGTCAATTCAATTCAAGTCTAATGGGCTTTAATTAATTTCTATAAGGCGTGGGCTTCGGCAACCAAAGCCCAATCAAGGAGTAGCCCCATAAGCCCAGAAATCAATTTAGGCCCATTAGGCCCAATTAAACTTTAAAGGTTTATAAGTTGCATTTGGGCTTTATGGTAGTGGTTTTGGGCCCAATTGGATCCAATCCATTTGGCCTAAACCCATCTTGATAAAATCAAGCCCAATAAGCCCAATTACAACTTAATAAGCCCAAATCCAATTTGAAGGCCTAATTCATTAAATTACACAAATCCAATTTCGCAATTTAATTACCTAAAGTGCATTACATGATTAATCACCCAAATCAATATTTCTAAAACATCAAATTAGTCCAATTAATCATGTTCATTATCATCATCACATGTCCAACACATAAATGAAAAAATCAAACCCATTACATGCTTCTTAGTCTCGGCCAAGGAGGGATTTTGTGTCCGATTTGGTTTCAATCCAATCGAACCCACAATCGACATTAAATCAACATCCCGAATGATTTCCAATACATCCAATGTTCAAAAATCAAAATACCAAGACATTCAAGGGCATAATCCAATTCGGCCAAGGTGATAACTTTTGGGGATTTTATGTTCAATTCAAAATCCAATCCAATTAGTTTCAAATTAACATTATCCTTAATGATTCCAACTCATCCAATGAATCAAAATCAAAAAATTCCAAGAACCCAAAATTCAATACACATTCGGCCAAGATAACATTTTTGGGCAAAATTGATCCAATCACATTTTGTTGAAATTGATCAAATCAATCTTCAATACAACATATATTGAGCATGCTTAAACATCCAATTTTATAAAATCATGCTCAAATACAAAGTTCCCAATTTTAAGCCCTACATTTTCATGCTTGAACCTATAGCTCTTGATGCCATTGTTAGGTTTATATCTAGGTCCCAAGATCAAACAAGACATGAAATACATGTGTGAATACATCAAAGGAGGTAGCGGAATACTCACATCGATCGGTTGAGACGAATCGGCAACAAACGAAATTGATTCTTCCCTTGCAAAAACGCAACTGCAGTGCAGTCCACTGCCTTGACAGTTTCAGTTTTGAGTCAAGTTTTGAGCTTCGAATCTTCGTCGAATGGTTCCCGACTCATGGGTGAACCTCCCTACCACCTTCGCAAGTCTCTCGGAGTGCTAGCTCTTCTTGATTTTGCCACAAAATCAAGCACATTGCTTCCCAAACTCACGCCCAAAAATGAAGAAACCAGTGAGCATTTTACTGCCCATTTGGGCGTGAATGATGATGGAGAAAGAGAGGAGGGAAAGTGTGTATTGGTTGGTGAAACCTTTTCCAAAAAGGTTTATATATTTTTACCATAAAAAATATAAAGTATTTACCAAATAAAAAGTCAAATAATTAAATGGTAAATGCTCCCACCAACTTACACTATTCCAACAATACACATCAACTATTCATTGTCACTTTATTAAAGTGATGTGTGTCTTTCAATCAATTAATCACATCAATCAATCAATCACATCACTCAAAGTGACATTTGATTTGACGCTTGATGTGACGAATGATTTGACGCTTGATGTGACTTGCGTTGTCACACTCGAATTCGAAATACGAATGCGCTCGCAATCACACTCGGGCTCGGGTTCGCTAATTCTCAATTAGTGATTTTTCCGTCGCGTCGTAATTAAATGATTACGCCTAGCGAATTCACTATTCACGTTGCTAACAATTAATTCTAAAATAATTTGTTCGCCCGAATTAAAATCCAATTTCAATTCCGCGTCGAAATCCAATTTCGTTTAATATATTGAATATATTAATTTAATCGATTAATTCCGAATTAATCGTTTCCTCTCTTTAGACGATATTTTATCCTAGATAAAATATCTCCGTAATTAATCCTAGATTAATTTTCTCTCTCATCAAATTAATCCCAGATTAATAAATGTGCGAGTCATACGTCATCGGTGGATCACTGGGAAGCGACCCATGAGATCCCCGGATATGTTGGCAGTAAATACGGTCGTCGGAGTATCCGAATCACGTACGTACCAAGTACTACGTTCTACCGATTTACGAGACAAGGTTGACTTCTAGCAAAGCACCAAGTCTACCCAATTCTCCGGAAATATTCTTACAGAATATATAAGGATCTATATCAGGCGTAGTATACCAAGTATTATGTATATCGGTCCAGTATCGGATAGTCACGTGCTAGGGCTGGGGCTGGATAAGTGTCTGCCCCGTCCGAAGCACATGTCGGATGTCTGGTAACTAGTCTCTATAATCGGATATACATGACCTTGTCATAATATCCCGATGGCCGGCCAGCACTTAAGAGCACTAAGGGTTAAAATTGGGTAAATTAGGGTTAAAATTGAATTAGGGTTAAAATTGGGTAAATTAAATTTGAGCATGTTTGAGTGAAATTAATTGTTTGAGCATGCTTGTAATTGATTGACTTGGAGTTATTTGTGATCAATTTTGTGAAAATTGGATTGAATCATTTTTCCCCAAAATTCTAGGCTTGGCCGAGAGTCATATTGACCTAAATGTCATGGTATTTTTTGTTTCTTTGATCATTGGATGACTTGAAACAATTGGGTAATGTTGATTTAAGATTCAATTGGATTGGATTTACAATTGGACATTAAAAATCCTAAAAATCGTGACATATAGCATGTATAATGAGTTGATTTTTGATTCAATTATGTTGGACATTAATTGATGTAAATGAGCATAATTAATTGTACAAATTTGTGTTTTGGAAATGTAAATTTGGGTAATTAATTATGGCATACACTTTAGGTTAATTAAGTTATGAAATTTAGAATTTTGTAAGTTAATTAATTGGGCCAAATTTGGAATTGGGCTTTTAAAAGTTGTAATTGGGCTTAATGGGCTTGGTTGTACCAAGATTGGTTTAGGCTAAATTTTTTGGATCCAATTGGGCCCAAAACCATCTCCAAAAGTCCAATTATGACTTAATGGACCTTTAATAATAATTGGGCCTAATGGGCAAAAATTGGTTTCTTGGCAAATAAGGGTGATTCCTTAAATGGGCTTTGGTATTTGGGTTTGACCCATATTGACCAAAAGTCCAAAGGCTTCTGGGGTGTGGAAAAAAGGCAAAGGCAAAATCATTATTATCTTCTGGGAAGACATAGGACATATCCCAAGATGTCTGCCTAAATTGTGGCAAACAGGGACACGGAAGAGTGACTGCTGTATGGACAAGGCAGAAACGAAGGAAGAGAAGAGGGGCAAGACTCCGGCTTCAAATATGTTTGTCATAAACATGTTCACTACTAGTATTAAAATTGGATTTTAGATACTGGATGTGGTACATAAATATGTACTGGTGTGCAGAATCTGCTGATAAGCAGGATACTGACTTCAGTTGAGATTGATCTACGAATTGGAAACGGGACGAAAGTCGATGTTTTAACCGTAGAAACCTAAGTTTAGGAACTACCCTTCAGGTGTGTACTTAAATTGGGAAACTGTTAGAATGTAACTAGTTTGACTAGATAAATTATCTCTATATCAGGGTTTAATCCGTTGTGGATATACCTTTTTTATCCTAGAACACTAAAGTGTTTTATTATATAAAGATGATATTGAGATAAACACATTAGATGTGAATAACAGTATTTATATTTTGAATATAAATAAATCTCAAACGTATAACATGACAAACAAATAGCTCAAACTGATTTGATCAGATGAGACTTATTTGTGGCATTGTTGTCTGGGACACAATTAACAAGACTCGTATATCCACACTTTCAAAGAGTGGGTACTAGGACAAATTTGATTCTATTCAAATAATGTCTACAAATCTAGTTTATTAGGTAAAGTGCCTAAAACTCCTTTACTTGGTAAAAATGTAAATGACACCGATCTGTTAGCCTTTATTCATAGTGACGTAAGTGGGCCCATATCTAGCTAGGCTAGATGTGGATACGAATGTTTCGTGACCTTTACGGATGTGGCATCGCGTTATGGTTATGTGTTTCTTGTGAAACACGGATCGAAAACTTTTGATGAATTCAAAGAGTTTTTGACACAAAATAGACAAACAGATCGGCTAGAGTATTAAAACCATCACGGTAAGACCATGATGAAAATACTTAAGCAATAAGTTTCTTAAATACTTGAAAGAGTATAGTATTCTTTCAATGAGGACTCCTCCCGGAACACGTCAATTTGACGGTGTGTCTGAACAGAGAAACCAAATTTTGTTGGACATGATAAGGTTAATCATGAGTCGCTCTGAGCTACCATTTCCTTCAAAGGATACGCATAAATAGTGCAAAACTTATTTTGAATAAGGTTCCATAAAAATCTGTTAGACGTATTTCATATTAGATATGAACAGGAAAGAAACTGAGTTTTCTATTTCCTGAAGATTTGGGAATGCTTGGCATATGTTTGGATGATACCAAACTAAAACCCAAATCGGATAAGTGTCTAATTGTGGGTTATCCTAGGGAAACCTAAGTATAGTACTTATACAACTCACTAGAGAACAATGTAATTGTTGCTCACCATACGGTTTTCCTAAGAGGAATACCTATATGCAGTGGCAAGTGGGAGGAAAGTAAAACACGATGAAAATCAGAGTAATACTGTTCCAGGCACCAATTCCTTAATGGAACACAAATAGTTCATCAAGGATGAAACTATACCAATAATCTTCGAATACATAAGAACCGCATAAGTCGGAGAGAGTCAGAAAACAACCTAGGGTATATGTTTCTGATCTCACCTCATAAAGATGTCAATCTTATTGAGGAATACGAACTGACTACATATAAGGAAGTGATACAAGGTATCGACTCCTTATTATGGCAAAGTGCCATGAAGTCCGAAATGGATTCCATGTGTACCAACCAAGTTTAGACACTGGTTGTTGTACCGAAAGGCATTGTGCCTATTGGTACTATATAAGTCTTCAAGGAAGACGTACATGGAAGGCAACATACCAACGTACTAAGCTAGGCTTGTAGCGAAAAGGTATCGTTATCAACATTGTGTCGATTACGACGAAACGTTTTACATATTGCCATGGTTAAATCCATTTGGATAATGCTTCCTAATGATGCGTGTTTCATTCATGAAATATGGCAGCTGAATGCCAAAACCGCTTTCCTTAACGGAAACCTTTTGGAGGATGTTTATAACATCCTGACGGTTTTGTCGTACCAAAACGAGCAAACAAGGTTTGCGAGTTAACTCGATCAATGGATGGATTGAAGCAAGCATTGCGTTCTTGGAACTATCGTTTCGATGTAATCATAATAGTGTATGATTTAATTCAAAATTGATATGATTTTTGTGTATAAGGAGGTTAGTGGGAGCGCACTAACAGTGAATGTCCTATATAATGATGATATGTCATTTCTTGGAAATGATATTCCTATAATATAATCGGTGAAAGCTTGGCTTTAATGAAAAATTCTCCGCATAATTCTTGGGAGAAACAACCTTTATTCTAGGAATAAAGATCTACTGGGATAGATTTAAAGTTGTTGACACTCTCCGAGAACTCGTACATTGAAATAAATGTACGCGACCTGATGTCTCATACGCTTTGAGCATATGGAGTCACAATTAGGCCAATCCAAGTGATAGTCATTGGATTGATGTTAAGAACATCCTTGAGTATCTTAGAGGAACTAAGGATGTCTTCTTATACTATGAAGAAGGAGAACTTGAAGTGACTGGGTTCACCGTTGCAAGTTTCCTAACCGATAAAAACCACTATAAGTCGTAACAACGGTACTATAAATTTTGAATAACGGAGCAGTGAGCTGGAAATCTTCCAAGCAAGATACTATTACCGAATAAATAATAAAAGTGGATTATTGCTGCAGCTGAGGCAGCAATAGAAGCCATTTGGGTCGATAATAATCCTAATTAGATTAGGAATAGTTCTATCAGCAGCTGAGCTAGGCTACAACACATGCTAAAGAATTAATGGTCTCATCAACGATCCAGATATATACTTCAATTATTCATCTGATTCGTTCGGATCATACATCGTGGCGATGTAATGATCGAATAAATCGCATCAGATGATAATCATGCGAATCCGCTGACGAAAGCATTTCCTCAGCAGAAGTTTGAGCGAACCGTACATAATTCTGTTGGATAATATGACCCATAGCGTCACTATTTGTACAGATCACGGTGTTGTTGTACAAATTAACTATGTGACAAGGAAATTGCACTCTCATCATTTGTGATTAAATCACTATAAATGTATAAATGAAGAGAGGTCCATATGATTAGTTCCTGGATTGAGATGATATGAGACAGTATCAGTCCACGAAGGATTAATCATTAAATATCCCTAGCCGAAGTATTATCGAGACTGGACATCGATAATGCGGAATAGGCTAGTATTGCACTTGTGCATGTTGTGAGGGCACAAGACATAGTTCTCATATATATAAGTATTGGATACTTATGCAAGTGCGATAGGAGGTCGTGTTTCACCGATGGTACGGGAAACAGCTTCGCTCTGGATAGACCCCTCGGAATCCCATTGGTATTATAACTATGTGTCTATGGGAGGCCGAAATCAAGGTAGGTGTGTATAGTCTTAACCTGAGACTTGCATCGCTAATACTTGCGATAATCGGTAGACTTTGGTCTTGGTGGTACAGGGCTTTAACCGGTTCTGTGTACACCATTTCTGGGTTTATCAGAGAGTCGTAGTGTATTTTGTGTGATGTCAAGACGGAAGTATCACTTCAGTTATATTGGAGATGATGTCACGCAGGATACGGTACTAGTGCTCTTAAGTGTTGCGCAACCATCGGGATATTGTGACCAGGTCATAAATATCCGATTATAGAGACTATGTTACCAGACATCCGACATGTGCTTCGGACGGGGCAGACACTTATCCAGCCCCAGCCCTTGTTGGAGTTTCTAGAGGTCCCAAGATCAAAACTCAAGCATGAATCATAAGCGAATACAACGACGGAAGTGCGGAATACTTACATCGAGCGGTTGAGAGACGATTTGGCAACAAAAACGAACTGAAATTCTGCTCACTGCCCACTGCTCATGTGCGTGAACTGCAGCAGTTTGTGCTTCTGTTTTGCGCCATTTTGATCAAGAAAAACGAGCTCCAAGCTTCATCAAAACGTTCCATGCTCATGGGTATACTTCCCTTACCACCTTAGCATGATCCCGGAGTGTGCTAGCACTCTTGTTTTGCCACAAAACACACTTGTTTCCCTCCATTTTCTTTTATTTTGTTCGGCAGTTCAACTGCCTCTTGAAACCAGAAAATGGCGTGAGAGAAGAGAGGAGAAGAAGAGGAGAGAGTGAGAGACTTTTCAATTTTCTTGTTGTCTTTTGTTTCTAAGACCGTGAGTCAAGAAAAGAAAAGCAATAATGATGCATGATATACCAAAATGAATTTTTTAGATAAAAAACTCTCCAAAAACGTGTAAAGCTTTTTCCCTCCAAAACTTCATTAAATGCCATCATTATCTCACATTGAGAATAGAGACAATGTATCATCCCATAAAGGTGACTAGATACATCCATCATCTATTCGTGTCAAGTAATGAGATATCGCGATGTGATTTGCGGATTCCACCCGTTTCAAAATACGAATGTGTCCGCAAACACTTTCGGGCTCGGTTTCGCTAATTCCGAATTAACGCATTTCCGTCGCGATGAGAATTAAATAATTTCGCCTAGCGAAATTACTATTCATGTCGCTAACAAATTAATTCTAAATTAATTCGCTCGCCCGAATTAAAATTCGATTTTAATTTCGCGTCGAAATCTAATTTCGTTTAATATATCAAATATATTAATTCCTCGATTAATTCCAAATCAATGTTTCTCTCTCTTCAATTGATATTTTATCCTAGATAAAGTGTCTCCGAAATTAATCCCAGATTAATTCTCTCTCTCATCATATTAATCCAGATTAATATAAGTGCGAGTCATACGTCATCGGTGAATCTTTGGGAAGCGACCCATGAGATCCCCGGATATGTTGGCAGTCAAATCGGTCATCGGACTATCCGAACACGTGAGTACCAAGTACTACGTTCTACCGATTTACAAGACAAGGTTGGCTTCTAGCAAAGCACCAAGTCTACCTAATTCTCCGGTCATATTCTTATAAGAATATTAAGATCTGTATCAAGCGTAGTATACCATTGTATTGTGTATATCGGCCCAGTATCGGATAGTCACGTGCTAGGCCTAGGCTGGATAAGTGTCTGCCCCGTACGAAGCACATGTCGGATGTCTGGTAACTAGTCTCTATAATCGGATATACATGACTT
>SKCR01030670.1:0-98729 GCA_019454045.1 Zanthoxylum bungeanum | reverse complement strand
ATGATGATGCCATTTAATGAATTTTTAGGAGGGAAAAGCTTTTCACGGTTTTTGAAGAGTTTTTATCTAAAAATTCATTTTGGTATATGATAATCATTATTGCTTTTCATTTGCTTCTCACGTTTTTGAAACTAAGAAAAGTGAAAAAGAAAATTGAAAAAGGCACTCTCTCCTCTCTTCTCTCACGCCATTTCTGGTTTTTGGGAAGCAGTGAACTGCCGAAAATAACAAAAGAAATGGAGGGAAGCAAGTGTGTTTTGTGGCAAAACAAGAGTGCTAGCACACTCCGGGATCATGCCAAGGTGATAAGGGAAGTATACCCATGAGCAGGGAACGTTTTGATGAAGCTCGTTTTTGATGTTCAAAATGGCCAAAAACAGCAGCCCATTTCAGCCACTGTCACAGCAGTTCACGCCCAACAGTGAGCAGAATTTCAGTTCGTTTTTGTTGCCAAATCGTCTCTCAACCGCTCGATGTAAGTATTCTGCACTTCCGTCGTTGTATTCGCTTATGATTCATGCTTGAGTTTTGATCTTGGGACCTATAGAAACTCCAACAAGATCTTCATAGTTTTATTCTTAAATCTTAGAAGTACAAATTGCAAAAGAAAGCTCTTAAGCTCGTGTATGTCAGAGGGTATATCTGTCGAGCACTAGGTGTCGTAGATGATTGCTGACATCGATCAGCTAGGTTAGCTGGGAATTACCTACGTGGTCGAGAATACTAAAGATTTGATCTCATAGTCTCTACCCGAAAGCTGGGGAATGATCATTATGAACCAAGAGTAAACTCTTGGAGAGTTGATGGCTATGCTCTAGGAGGCAAAGCCAGAGCTTCTAAAAGGGGCAAAGGAAAAATCATCACAGTCTTCTAGGAAGACAAATGACATATCCCAATATTTCTGCCTAAATTATGGCAAACGGGGTCACTTGAATCGTGACTGCCATATGGACAAGGCAGACATTCAGGAAATAAAGAGAGACAAGGCTCCGGCTTCAAGTATGTTTGTCATAAACAAGTTCGCTATTAGTTTCAAAATAGGATTTTGATACTAGATGTGTTACATAGATATATACTGATGTGCAGAATCTGCTGATAAGCAGGATACTGACTTCAGTTGAGATTTACCTACGAGTCGGAAATGGGACGAAAGTCGCTGTTTTAACCGTAGAACCTAAGTTTAGGAACTACCATTCGGGTGTGTACTTAAATCAGGAAACTGTTATAATGTACCTAGTTTGACTAGAAACATTATCTCTATATCAGAGTTTAACCCTTTGCGGGTATACCTTTATATTCTAGAACACTAAAGTATTTTATTTTATAAAGATGATATTGAATAAACACATTAGATGTGAAAAACAGTATTTATATTTTGAATATAAACGAATCTCAAACGTATGACATGACAAAAAAATAACTCAAACTGAATTATCAGATGAGACTTATTTATGGCATTGTTGTCTAGGACACATTAACCAGACTCATATTTCCACACTTTCGAAGAGTGGGTACTAGGACATATTTGATTCTATCAAATGATGTCTACGAATCTAGTTTATTAGGCAAAGTGCCTAAAACACCTTTTACTTGGTAAAAGTACAAGTGCCATCGATCTGTTAGCCCTCGTTCATAGTGACGTAAGTGGGCCCATATCTAGTAGCTAGAGGTGGATATGAATACTTTGTAACCTTTACGGATGTGGCATCGCGTTATGGTTATGTGTTTCTTTTGAAAACGGATCGTAAACTTTTGATAAATTCAAAGAGTTTCGACACGAGTAGATAGACAGATCAGCTAAAGTATTAAAACCGTCAGGTTAGGACTAGTGGAAAATACTAAGCATTAGTTTCTCAATTACTTGAAAGAGTATAGTATTCTTTCAATATGGACTCTCCGGAACACCTCAATTTGAAGGTGTGTGTCCGAACAGAAGAGAAACCGAATTTGTTGGACATGATAAGGTTAATATGAGTCGCTCTGAGTTACCATTTCCTTCTCGGGGATACGCATTAAATAGTGCAATACTTATTTTGAATAAGGTGCCATGAAAAATCTGTTAGACAGATTCATATAGATATAAACAGGAAAGAAATCGGGTTTTCATTCCTAGATATTTGGGAAGCTGGGGCATATGTTTGGATGATTACAAACTAGAACCTGTTAGACATTATGTCCCATAGCGTCACTGTTTGTAAATGATATTGTATTATTGTACAAAATTAACTATGTGATAATGAAATTGCCTTTTGCCGTTTTGTAATATTATTTACTTTGATATATAAATGGCGAAAGTCCATATGATTAATACCGGATTGAGATGATATGAGACAGTATCAATCCATAAAGGTTTAATCATTAAATCCCTAGTGTAGTTATCGAGATCGGACATCGATAATGCGGAATAGACTAGTATTGCGCTTGTGCACGTTGTGAGGGCACAACGGCATAGTTCTCATATATTTAAGTATTGGATACTTATGCAAGTGCGATAGGAGGTTGTGTTTTACCGATGGTACGGAAAACAGCTTCGCTCTGGATAGACCCCGCGGAATCCCATTGGTAGTATGTCTGCGTGTCTATGGGAGGCCGCATCAGGGTAGGTGTATATGGTCTTAACCTGAGACTTACATCGCTAGTACTTGCGACAATCGGTAAACTTTGGTTTTGGTGGTTGGGGACTTAACCGGTTCTGTGTACACCTCTTCTGGGTTTATCGAGAATCGTAGTGTACTGGATGTGATGTCGAGATGGAAGTATCACTTCAGACATATGGAGGTGATGATCACGCAGGACACAGAACTAGTACTCTATAAAAGGTTGCAACCGTCGGGACAATATGACCAGGTCAGGATTGTCCGATTTAAAGAGACTAGTTGCTTGATGTCCGATATATGTTTCGTACGGGGCAGACACATTTCCAGCCCCAGGCCTAACATGTGATCGTCCGATACTGGATCGATGTACGCAATACTACGGTATACTACGCTTGATATAGATCTAATATTCCAGTAAGAATATTTTGGAGAATTGGGTAGGCATGGCGCTTTGCTAGAAGCCAACCTTGTCTTGTGAATCGGTAAGAACGTAGTACGAGGTACGTACGTGTTCGGATTATCCGACGACCGTATTTACTGCCAACATATCCGGAGATCTCTTGGGTCGCTTCCTGAAGATTCACCTATGATATTTGATTCGGACTTAATTAATCTTGGATTAATTGCGGAGAAACTTTATCTTGGATAAAGTGCCTTATTTAGAGAGAGAACGATTAATTTAGAATTAATCGATAAAATTATTATATTCGATATAATAATCGAAATTCGATTTCGACGCGAAATTAAAATTAGATTTTAATTCGGGCAAACGAGTTAATTTAGAATTAATTCGTTAGCGACGTAAATAATAATTTCGCTAGGCGCAATTATTTATTTAAATTCGATTTAATTAACGTCGCGACGTAAGTTCGGTATTTCGGAAATATCGAACCCGAACGCGTGAGTGCACGTGGGCCCACTTTCATTTGGAAACGTGTGGGGCCCACATGACACATGTCATTATATGCATTATTTAATTGTTAATACATTGCATGGTGATAGTGTACAATACACTCAATGGTTTTGCATGGAGTTTGAGTGTTTGACACTCTAAGCCATTGCATGATTTGTGTCATAAGTTTATTATTAATTTAATAAATATTATGGCATAAAATAAATTGATTTTTGTAAAAAAAGATCAATACAACTCTCCTCTCTCTCTCACAATGCCGTGACTTCCATTAGGGCAAAGAAGATTTGATTTTCTTTTCTCCATTTGCTAGCACATTGAAGGATCAAAGGAGGTGATAGGGAAACCATCAAAGAGCTTGGAATACACAAAGCTTGGAGCTTCAACTCTCTTCCTCCCTTGGCCGAAACTTGAAGCTTGGAGATTCAAAGATTTTCTTTCACACTTCTCATCACAAAAGCTTTGTAAGTATGATTCCGCCATACTTCATCTTTTAATATATATTCATTGTTGTATTTCATATGCTTAATCTTTCCTTGGGACATATAATAGAAACCAACAATGGTATCATGGAGCCATGGTTAAGCATGAAATACTTTAGGTTAAAATTTGGGTAAAATTGATTGAAGCATGTTCTTGTGAAATTTGATTAATGAGTATGCTTACATGTATATAGAATGATGTTATATGGAATCAATTTTGAGAAAAATGCATTGGATGATTTTTCCCCAAAAATGTAACCTTGGCCGAATGGGTATGAACATTGGATGTATTGGAATTTTTTGTGTACAAGATCATTGGATGACTTAAAACGTATACGGGACGTAGATTAGTAATTCAATCGGATTGAAAAACAAATCGACACAAAAATTCTCACTTGGCCGAATGATAATGGACATGAAAATGGACTTGATTTTTGTTCAAATTAATGTTGGACATATGTTTTGAACAATAGATGATTAATAAATTAAATGGGTATTTTTGAAATATTTGGTTTAATATATTAATCTTGGTTTTACACTTTAATTAATTGGACTTTAATGTTTGGAATATTAAAATTTAATTAATGGGCTTAATTGGTGAATTGGGCTTTTAATATTGTATTTGGGCATAATGGGCTTGGGTGGACCAAGTAGATTTGGGCCAAAAGGATTGGATCCAATTTGGGCCTAAATCACTCCATTAAGTCCAAATATAATATAATGGGCTTTAAAAATTTAATTGGGCCTTATGGGCTTAAAATTGGTTTTATGGCATTTAAGGGTGATTCCTTATTTGGGCTTGGTAATTGGGTTTGACCCACATTGACCAAAGCCCAAGCCTTAATAAATCAATTGAAAGCCCATTTGACTTGAATTAAATTTAACATTGGATGTTAGTTGGGCTTTGAGACCCAATAGGATTAGATTTAGAATCTAAGTCTTTAAAGCACATTAAAAGTGTAAACATTTAATTTGGAATTAATAATTGAATTAGTATTGAATACGAATTAAATTAGATTTAATAAGTAGTTCGATATAATTCGCGAATTCGTACCTTATGTACTTATTC
This sequence comes from Zanthoxylum bungeanum, assembly GCA_019454045.1. NCBI lineage: Eukaryota > Viridiplantae > Streptophyta > Magnoliopsida > Sapindales > Rutaceae > Zanthoxylum > Zanthoxylum bungeanum. The sequence continues at coordinate 93,671 of SKCR01030670.1, read as the reverse complement.
TCAATCGAGTTGGACTCGCGCAAAATCAAACCGTTGTTTGAACATTGGATGATCACTTAAACATAGACTAATTAATTGGATTAGATTGGTTGTAAAAAGCATGTCTTGTTTGAATATATGTATGTGATGAATGAATAGTGTATATCGGATGGATATTAGAAGGGAAGGGTAATTTTAGAAATTATTGTAAATTTGGAATTTATAAATTGGACCTGCGTGTCCAGCCTTATCTCTTTATCTCTTTGTATTCTCTTCTCACCTAATTCCCCTCAATGTAAATGAGGTTTCTCTTATTGTATTATGTAATTGGGTAGAGTAGAATAGTGCTAGCGGGGAGAGGAAAAGGGAGTGATTTGTTCTAGGAACAAGTTGTTTATATATCCATCCGCATATCACTATTAATTTACTTTACGCGCTTTTTTGATGTTTTAGAAGCATGCTTAAGGGTGTATGATGATGAGACCTAACAAAGATAAATAAATTGGTTGCCAATTACGCGAAAAATCCCTCAATTTATATTAAGCAAATATCCTTCCATTGAATGATTCTTGTTCAAGATCCGAAGTTGGCATTGGTTTGTTTTTGACCAAAGTCAAGACCTTTGTCAATCAAGGATGTACTTGAATCATGAGAGTTTTGTTGCATATCGGTGTGTCTGTCCAAATCGTGATTTTTATTGGCCAAAGTCAAGATCACTTTTTGTCCAATGACATTGATTACGAAACTTTCCTCGTCAATGGGTCCCGCTTAACTGGAATCATTAGGTTTGTTTTTGGCCAAAGCCAAGGCCTAGATGATTCGGAGGATAGGGTTAGGAAAATGTAATGGATACATTGACATTATACATATGTTTCGGACTTGGATGTCCACCTAACCGGATCTAGGAATTGGATGAGATCCAATTGATCATAGAGATCTACCTAAGTTAAATAGCATACAGCTTTTATTGGCCAAAGTCAAGGTTGTGTGTTATTTAACGGGATCCTAGCCCACTAGGAAATTCGATTTCCCGAGTTCTCTACAGAGGGTTAGAGACTTGAAGAAAATAGTGGGAGGCTATTATTGAATTTGCTATTTCGTTCAGATACTTAGCCTTACGCGTCTTTCAAAATTATTTCGTCAATATTTTAATAATTAGTTGGACTAATATATTGTTATTTTGCTTGTAACAGTTTGACTGTACCCATAACATCGTTGACTTTATAGTTGGACTATAGTTGTCAAGATGACTGGCAAGGGTAATGTCCGCGACATAATCATGGGCGATAATGTCTTCAAAGGGACAAACTTTGCCGACTGGGAAATGAACCTCAAGATAGTGCTTGGGGCTGAGAGGGTACTGTATACTATTCAGAGACCTCTCCCGCCTAAACCCACTGAGCCACTGGAGCTAGAGTTATGGAAGACTCATAGTGACGATTGTGACCAAGCTCAGTCAGTTATGCTAGCTGCAATGACCCAGCATTTCAGACGCCAGAACAGGGACTTGGATCCCTATAACATGATGGCAAGATTGCGTGATCTCCACCGCACCAACAAGCGGATGGAGAGGTACGAGCTAGTAAGGAAACTCTTCCGCTCCCGGATGACAGACGGCGCATCAGTTGAGGCCCACGGGACTCAAATGATCGCTGACATAGATGAGTTAGCCAAGATGGGCATTGTCTTGGAGGCAGAGCTGACGATTGATATGCTATTACAATCGCTACCCGATACTTGGAAACAAATCATCATCAACTATAAGTTGATGGACACTGACGACACTCTTGGAGAGTTGTTGTCCGTGCTGAAGGAGTCCGAAAAGGAACTCCTAAAGGGGAGCAAGCGCGAGGCGCATTATGCATCGACCTCTCATGCGCCAAGGGCTGGGCCCAAGGCAATTGGAGGTGCGAGGAAGAAGAAGTTCAAGAACAAGGGCAAAGGCAAGTTGACAGTGGCTTCTAGGAAGCCAAAGGACAAATCTCGCGACATCTGCCTCAACTGCGGCAAGAGGGGTCACTGGAAACGTGACTGCCGAATGGGCAAAGGGCAGAGGGAGGATATCAAGGCTGGCAAGGCTATCGCCTCTGGTATGTTTGTTATTGAGATAAATATGAATACTTCTAGTTTTAAAAATTGGATTTTTGATTCTGGTTGTGGTGCTCATATTTGTACTGATGTGCAGGATCTGCAGGATAGCAGGGTGTTGGCGTCAGGGGAGATGGATCTACGGGTCGGAAACGGAACACCTGTTGCTGTTTTGGCCGTAGGGACTTTTGTTTTAGAACTGCCCTCAGGGCATGTACTTAAACTTTTGAACTGTTATTTTGTACCTAGTTTAACTAGGAATATTATATCTGTATCCTTGTTAACCCAGCAGGGTTACACTTTTGTATTTAAAACACTGGGTGTTATTTATATAAAAATGATGCAGAAATTTGCACAGCTGTTGCAAATAACGGTCTTTATATTTTGAATATAAATGAATCTCCTAAAATGACAAACAAAAGGCTCAAAAGAAGTAATCTAAAAGATGAAGCTTATATGTGGCATTGTCGTCTAGGACACATCAACAAGACTCGCATATCCACACTTTCGAAGAGTGGGTACTTGGACGAATTTGATCCCAATTCATATGACGTCTGCGAATCTTGTCTTTTAGGCAAAATGCCTAAATCACCTTTTAGCGGTAAAGGTGAACGTGCCACAGAACTGTTGGCTCTCGTTCATACTGACGTATGCGGGCCCATGTCTAGCCAGGCTAGAGGTGGATTTCACTACTTCGTAACCTTCACAGATGATGCATCTCGTTACGGTTATGTGTATCTTATGAGACACAAGTCGGAAACTTTTGAGAAATTCAAAGAGTTTCGACACGAAGTGGAGAAACAAACAGGGAAGAGTATTAAGACATTACGGTCAGACCGTGGTGGCGAATACTTAAGTTATGAGTTTCAAGATTACTTGAAAGAATATGGTATTCTTTCACAGTGGACTCCTCCTGGAACACCGCAATTAAACGGTGTGTCCGAACGGAGAAACCGCACCTTGTTAGACATGGTAAGGTCAATGATGAGTCGCACTGAGCTACCAATATCCTTCTGGGGATACGCATTAAACAGTGCTATACTTATTTTGAATAAGGTACCGTCGAAGTCTGTTGAACAGACTCCATATGAAATATGGACAGGAAGGAAACCAGGTTTCTCTTTCCTGAAGATTTGGGGATGCTGGGCATATGTTAAACGTTTGGAAGGTACCAAACTTGAACCCAAATCTGATAAATGCCTTTTCGTAGGATATCCTAGGGAAACCAAAGGATATTACTTCTATCACCCACAAGAGAACAAAGTATTTGTTGCTCTACAAGCATTTTTCTTGAGAAGGATTTTATAAATGCAGTGGTAAGTGGGAGGAAAGTAGAACTCGATGAAGATCGTAGTGATACTGTTCCTGGCAATGAATCAACGACGGAACAAGAACAGACCGTCCGGGATGAGTCTGTACCACAAACTTCACATACACAAGGACCGCGTAGGTCGGAGAGAGTCAGAACAGTACCTGAGAGGTATGGGTTCCTGATCTCACCTCATGTAGATATTAATCTTATTGAGGATAATGAGCCGGCTACGTATGAGGAAGCGATACAAAATATCGATTCCGCTTTATGGCAAGAAGCCATGAAGTCCGAGATGGATTCCATGTACGCCAACCAAGTTTGGACACTGGTTGATGCACCAGAAGGCGTAAAGCCTATTGGATGCAGATGGATCTTCAAGAAGAAGACCGACATGGATGGCAACGTACAAACGTACAAAGCTAGGCTTGTAGCGAAGGGGTATCGTCAACAATATGGTATTGATTATGACGAAACCTTCTCACCGTTGCCATGATTAAATCCATTCGGATAATGCTTGCAATAGCTGCATATTTCGATTACGAGATATGGCAGATGGACGTTAAAACCGCTTTCCTTAACGGAAACCTTTTGGAGGATGTTTATATGCAACAGCCTGACGGTTTTATCGTACCTAGACTTGCAAACAAGGTTTGTAAGTTAAATCGATCCATTTATGGATTGAAGCAAGCATCACGGTCATGGAATCAGCGTTTTGATGAGATCATAAAAGAATATGATTTCGTGCAAAACGCAGATGACCCTTGTGTATACAAGAAGGTTAGTGGGAGAGCACTTACTTTTATTGTCCTTTATGTCGACGACGTATTGCTTATAGGCAATGACATTCCCATGCTAACGTCGGTGAAAGCTTGGCTTTCATTAAAATTCTCCATGAAAGATCTGGGAGAAGCAGCCTTTATTCTTGGAATAAAGATCTACCGGGATAGATCTAGAAAGCTGCTTGGACTCTCCCAGAGTACATACATTGATAAAGTGTTGAAGCGATTCAACATGGAACAATCCAAGAGGGGATTGGTTCCAATGGTACGTGGTACCTCTCTGTCTAAGGACATGTGTCCTAAGACTCAGGAAGAGAGAGACAACATGAGTCGGATACCGTTCGCCTCGGCAGTCGGATCGATCATGTATGCCATGATATGTACACGACCTGATGTCTCATATGCTTTGAGCATGTGCAGTCGCTATCAGGCCGATCCAGGTGAAGGTCACTGGATAGCAGTTAAGAATATCCTTAAGTATCTTAAACGAACTAAGGATGCTTTCTTAATTTATGGAGGTGGAGAACTTGCGGTATCTGGGTATATACCGATGCAAGTTTCCAAACCGACAAGGATGACTACAAGTCGCAATCCGGGTACATTTTTTGTTTGAATAACGGAGAGCAGTGAGCTGGAAATCTTCCAAGCAAGATACTGTTGCCGATTCAACAACAGAAGAAGGGAGTACATCGCTGCATCTGAAGCAGCAAAGGAGGCAGTTTGGATCCGAAAGTTCCTAATCGGATTAGGAGTAGTTCCGTTAGCAGCTGAGCCCGTTCCATTGTATTGTGACAATAACGGGGCTATAGCACAGGCTAAGGAACCAAGGTCTCATCAACGGTCCAAGCATGTTCTTCGACACACATTCTGAGACCATCTGATTCGAGAAGGGAGGAGACTTATGCCTACATCGTGGCGATGCGTCTTTAGAAGAGGTATGACCCAGAGTAAGATCACATCAGACCAGACAATTGTATTATTGCTGCGAAATTCTTTTCCGATTGTTAATTTGCGCTGCAGCGCTAAACCGGATTACGCGGAGATGTGTGTTCCTGTCAGTTTGAGCAATTGCGGAGTCTTCGATTGGCTGACTTCGTACTACATCCTCGATAGTCACGTTGCACATAGGGTGTTACGGCCGATGTCTAGTAGTGCGCATCGGATGCTGTGCTGGATACCAGTGGGAGACTTGTGGGATAGATGAGGGCGATTTCTGTAGCTAGACGTGAGGCACCGAAATCTGTATGGTGCATAGCGAGAACTGATTTGTAAATGGATATTGTACTGGATAGTGACAGACGAACTATATGAAATTAGCGTGGATATGACCAGTCAAAGGATAACATTGGGCCTTTATCGTCTTAAGATGTGTATGTTGGAAGCTTATGTACTTTGATATAAATGGCGAAAGTCCATATGATAATACCGGATTGAGATGATATGAGACAGTAGTCAACTCATAAAGGTTTAATCATTAAATATTCCCTAGTCTTAGTATTATCGAGATCGGACATCGATAATGCGGAATAGACTAGTATTGCGCTTGTGCACGTTGTGAGGGCACAACGGCATAGTTCTCATATATTTAAGTATTGGATACTTATGCAAGTGCGATAGGAGGTTGTGTTTTACCGATGGTACAAGAAAACAGCTTCGCGCTATGGATAGACCCCCGGAATCCCTTGGTAGTATGTCTGCGTGTCTATGGGAGGCCGCATTAGGGTAGGTGTATATGGTCTTAACCTGAGACTTACATCGCTAGTACTTGCGACAATCGGTAAACTTTGGTTTTGGTGGTTGGGGACGTTAACCAGTTCTGTGTACACCTCTTCTGGGTTTATCGAGAATCGTAGTGTACTGGATGTGATGTCGAGATGGAAGTACTTACTAGTCAGATATGGAGGTGATGATCACGCAGGACACAGAACTAGTACTCTATAAGAGGTTGCAACCGTCGGGACAATGTGACCAGGTCAGGATTGTCCGATTTAAAGAGACTAGTTGCTTGATGTCCGATATATGTTTCGTACGGGGCAGGACACATTTCCAGCCCCAGGCCTAACATGTGATCGTCCGATACTGGATCGATGTACGCAATACTACGGTATACTATGCTTGATATAGATCTAATATTCCAGTAAGAATATTTCTGGAGAATTGGGTAGGCATGGCGCTTTGCTAGAAGCCAACCTTGTCTTGTGAATCGGTAAGAACGTAGTACGAGGTACGTACGTGTTCGGATTATCCGACGACCGTATTTACTGCCAACATATCCGGAGATCTCTTGGGTCGCTTCCTGAAGATTCACCTATGATATTTGATTCGGACTTAATTAATCTTGGATTAATTGCGGAGAAACTTTATCTTGGATAAAGTGCCTTATTTAGAGAGAGAACGATTAATTTAGAATTAATCGATAAAATTATTATATTCGATATAATAATCGAAATTCGATTTCGACGCGAAATTAAAATTAGATTTTAATTCGGGCAAACGAGTTAATTTAGAATTAATTCGTTAGCGACGTAAATAATAATTTCGCTAGGCGCAATTATTTATTTAAATTCGATTTAATTAACGTCGCGATGTAAGTTCGGTATTTCGGAAATATCGAACCCGAACGCGTGAGTGCACGTGGGCCCACTTTCATTTGGAAACGTGTGGGGCCCACATGACACATGTCATTATATGCATTATTTAATTGTTAATACATTGCATGGTGATATTGTACAATACACTCAATGGTTTTGCATGGAGTTTGAGTGTTTGACACTCTAAGCCATTGCATGATTTGTGTCATAAGTTTATTATTAATTTAATAAATATTATGGCATAAATATAAATTGATTTTTGTAAAAAAAATCAATACAACTTCCTCTCTCTCTCACAATGCCGTGACTTCCATTAGGGCAAAGAAGATTTGATTTTCTTTTCTCCATTTGCTAGCAACATTGAAGGATCAAGGAGGTGATAGGGAAACCATCAAAGAGCTTGGAATACACAAAGCTTGGAGCTTCAACTCTTCTTCCTCCCTTGGCCGAAACTTGAAGCTTGGAGATTCAAAGATTTTCTTCATCACTTCTCATCACAAAAGCTTTGTAAGTATGATTCCGCCATACTTCATCTTTTAATATATATTCATTGTTGTATTTCATATGCTTAATCTTTCCTTGGGACATATAATAGAAACCAACAGAACCCAAATTGGATAAGTGCCTAAATTGTAGGTTATCCTAGGGTAACCAAAGTATAGTACTTATACAACTCACAAGAGAACAATTTAATTGTTGCTCGCCATGCGGTTTTCCTAAGAGGAATATTTATATACAGTGGTAAGTGGGAGGAAAGTAAAACTCGATGATGAAAATCGGAGTAATACTGTTCTAGGCACCGATTCTTTAATGGACACAAACAGTTCATCAAGGATGAAACTGTACCACAATCTTCGAATACACAAGAACCGCGTAAGTCGGAGAGAGTCAGAAAACAACTGGGAGGATGGGTTTTCTGATCTCACCTCGTAAAGATGTTCAATCTTATTGAGAAAGATAAAACGACTACGTATGAGGAAGTGATACAAGATATCGACTCCCTATTATGGTAAAGTGTCATGATGTCCGAAATGGATTCCATGTATACCAACTAAGTTTGGACACTAGTTGTTGTACCAGAAGGCATTGTGCCTATTGGTACTATATAAGTCTTCAAGGAAGACATACATCGATGGCAACATACCAACTTACTAAGCTAGGCATGTAGCGAAAATGTATCGTTATCAACATTGTGTCGATTACAACGAAACTTTTTATCCGTTGCCATGATTAAATCCATTTGGATAATGCTTGCTAATGCTGCATGTTTCATTTATGAAATATGGCAGCTGAACGTCAAAATTGCTTTCCTTAAACAGAAACCTTTTGAAGGATGTTTATAACATCCTGACAGTTTTTTCGTATCAAAACGAGCAAACAAGGTTTGCAAGTTAATCGATCCATTGATGGATTAAAGCAAGCATTGTGTTCTTGGAACTATAGTTTTGATATAATCATAATGGTATTGATTAATTCAAAAGGAAATGATCTTGTGTATATAAGGAGGTTAGTGGGAGCGCACTGACAATGGTTGTCCTATAAAATGATGATATATCATTTCTTGGAAATGACATTCCCATAAACATCAATGGTGAAAGCTTGGCTTTCATGAAAATTTCCGTAGAATACTTGGGAGAGACAACATTTATTCTAGGAATAAGGATCTACTGGGATAGATGTAATAGTTGTTGGCACTCTCCGAGAACTCGTGCATTGAAATATATGTACGTGACCTGGTGTCTCATGTGCTTTGAGCATATGGAGTCACAATCAGGCCAATCCAAGTGATAGTCACTGGATTGATGTTAAGAACATCCTTAAGTATCTTGGATGATCTAACGATGCTTTCTTATACTATGGAGAACGAGAAATTGAAGTGACTGGGTTTACCGTTGCAAGTTTCCTAACCGAAAAAAATGACTATAAGTCGTAATAAGGGGTACTATATAGTTTGAATAACGTAACAGTGAACTGGAAATCTTCCAGCAAGATACTGTTGCCAAATAAACAACAAAAAGCGGAATATTGTTGCAGCTGAGGTAGCAATAGAAGCACTTGGATCTAAATAATCCTAATTGAATTAGGAGTTGTTCTATTAGCAACTGAGCTAGGCTACAATACAGGCTAAAGAATTAACAGTCTCATCAATGATCCAAGTATATACTTCAACTGTTCATCTGATTCATTCGGATCATACATCATGGCGATGTGATGATCGAATAAATCGCATCAGATGATAACTTTACAAATCCGTTGACGAAAGCAGTTTCTCAGCAGAAGTTTGAGCGACCCGTACATAGTTCAAGTATAGGACACTTGAGTGATTGGATATAGGCCAAGTTGGAGATTGTTGGACAAATGACCCATAACATCAATATTTGTACAGAACATGGTGTTTGTTGTACAAAATTAACTATGTGACAAAGGAAATTGCTCTTTTATCATTTGTAATTGGATACCGGGATATATAAATGATAAAAGTCAATATGATTAGTTCCGGATTAATAAGATATGAGACATTATTAATCCACGAAGGTTTAATCATTAAAACATCCATAGTCATAGTATTATCGAGATTGGACATCGATAATGCGGAATAGACTAGTATTGTACTTGTGCGTGTTATGGGAGCATAACGGCATAGTTCTCATATATTTGGGTATTGGATACTCATATCGGGATAATATGAGGTTGTGTTTTACCGATGGTATGGAACAGCTTCACTCTGGATAGACCCCTCAGAATTCCATTGGTAGTATGACTGTGTCTATGGAAGTCCGAATCAGGGTAGGTGTATTTGGTCTTAACCTGAGACTTGCACCGCTAATACTTGCGACAATCAATATACTTTGGTTTTGATTGTCTACGGCTTTAACAAGTTCTGTGTACGCCTCTTCTGGGTATATTGAGAATCGTAGTGTATTGGGTGTGATGTCAAGATGGAAGTATCACTTCAGTCATATTGAGATGATGGTCACGTAGGATACGAAACTAGTGCTCTTATATGCTGCAGCTATCGGGATAATATGACTAGCTCATGTTTATCCGATTATAGACTAGTTACCAGAGATCTGATATGTGCTTCGTACGGGGCAGACACAATTCCAGCCCCAGGCCTAGCACGTGACATCTGATACTGGATCGCAATACGCAATACTGTGTACACTACGCCTGATATAGATTACATATTCCTTTAAGAATATTTCTGGAGAATTGGGTAGGCACGGTGCTTTGCTAGAAGCACACCAGTCTTGTAAATCGGTAAAACGTAGTACTAGGTACGTACGTATTCGGATAGTCCGACGACCGGATTTACTACCAACATATCCAGGGATCTCATGGGTCGTCCCGAGATTCATCGATGACGTATGACTCGGATATAATAATCTAGGATTAATTATAAATGAGAGAAATTAATCTGGGATTAATTGCGGAGATATTTTATGGGATAAAATACTTTTAAAGGGAAAGGGGAGAACGATTAATTTGGAATTAATAAATAAAATAATATATTCGATATTTAAACGAAATTAGATTTCGACGTGGAATTAAATTAGATTTTAATTTGGGCGAACGAGTTAATTTAGAATTAATTCGCTAGCGACGTTGTAGGCATTGCATTTTTTCATGTGAAACCCGATGATGAGTCTCAGTTGGAGGCACTACCTTTTTAGTTAAGGATATTGCGGGAAACGGTCGTCGGAAGGGAATCGATATTTCGTTAGATCCTTATTCACTTGTTTAGCATCAAGCTCATTTGTTGGACCTCCGTTTAGAGCACATTTGGCCCAAAAAACCCACAAAACCTTTAAGCTTGGCCCAAAACCCTTTTAATCTAGCCCATACACGCCTAACCCACTAACCAAGCCAAACCAAGCCACATTAAGCCCACACCACATTAGGCCCACACGCCCATAACCCAAATTAAATAAAATATTAATTAGATAATGTAATTGAATTAAATAAAATAATTAAACCAGTTACCAATTAAATAAAACATAAAAATATAATCATACCTAATTTAGATAAATCAAATATATTAACTTCCTAACTAAACAAAATCACTTACTAAATTAAAAAGATGTTATGCCTAATTAAATCACTCATAACCAATTTAAATATATTGACTTCCTAATCTAAACCAATCTTGTCTCCATCAAATCCATTGCTTTCATTCTTAGACACTAAATCAAATCCCTTCCTTGTGAGACAAGGAGTAGCCCTAGCCCTTCTCTATATAAACAACCCCTAACCAGGACATGCACTCCCCTAGCTTATACACACAACACACATGCAAATTACAGCAAGAAACCCTAGACACTACATGCAAATCACACCAAGAAAGAAGCAACAAAATTTCTCTCCATCTCCTCCACTCTCACCACCGAATACCCATCCCTTAGACAGCCCCATTTTCCGAATCTTTAGCCACCTTTCACAGCCCTAATCCACACCAAAATAAGCCTCAAATACAGTCCTAAAGTCACACAAAACAGCCACAGACACTGCCCCCCACTGTACACCAAAACAATCACAATTGACGCCATTACTGCCCCAAAAAAACTGACCTGAAACAGCCCATGTACTGCACGCCTAAGTCACTCCGAACAACAGCCCAAATCCACTTAAAACAGTCCCTAAAATCCTTAAAATAGTAACATAAAAAACTGAACTTATAATCCCTAAAATAATCACAAAAACTGCACTTAAAACCCTTAGAAAACCCCCAAAATAGTCAGTTGAAACGTCAAAACAGTGACCTGAACAATGAGCAGAAAATACAGAGGAAACATCATCAAAACGGAGGCCAAACAGCAAGCAAAACAGCAAAACAGTGAGCTAAGACGCTAAACTAGTGAACCAGAGAAGTTGAGGAGCTTTACCCTTCCGATCCCCGTGGAAAGCAAGTCCGAAGGTCGGCAAAAAAGGTTAGACCTTAGGGTATTTTCCACATTCATTTTCTATTTTATTTTTATTATATTGAGTATTGTTCGCATGATTGTTATGTTAAAATGCATGTTGTGGCCCTTGAGTAGATAAATATGCATGTATTACGAAATATTGTATGTTGTGGCCTTGGAATAAAATGAAAGATGTGTCAACTCTCGCAGTATATCAGATGGAAACCCGGACATAAATTTCATAGCCGACTCCGAATGGACGGTAGTATGATCTGTACTCGGGATACAACTCCATGTACCGCTTGAGTAAACGACACCTTCTTTTGTTTTAAATTGCTTTGATTTATTATTTTTCGTCGTTTGAATTCCGCATGTTACTTGTTTATGCTTGACGTAATCGAACGCATGGGCTTAGTAAGTCGGATTAAATGTCCCCTATTTGGAGGGGTTAAAACCCTTTACCACGATGCTTTGCCGCGCCGGTTGATGTGCGTTCAGTTGAATGTAAGATATGTTCAATTAGACATACTAAGTTTGATATTATTGTCTTTATTTTTGTATGCATGATGCGATCGAGTGCATGAGCTTAGTAAGTCGGATTAAATGTCCCCTATTTGGAGGGGTTAAAATCCTTTACCACGATGTTTTGTCGCGCCGGTTGATGTGTGTTCGGTTGGATGTAAGATATGATCAATCAGGCATACTAAGTTTGGTATTATTGTCTTTATTCTTTGTATGCATGATGCGATCGAGCGCATGGGCTTAGTAAGTCGGATTAAAGGTCCCCTATTTGGAGGGGTTAAAATCCTTTACCACGATGCTTTACCGCGCCGGTTGATGTATATTCGGTTGAATGTAAGATGTGTTCAATCGGGTATACGAAGTTTCATACAGTTATCATTGTCTTTGTACGCCTTGTAATGGAAAGCGCATGGGCTTATTGTGTTGGACTAAAAAGGTTCTCCATTTGGGGGAAGAAAAGCCTAAAAGGCTACCTTTACCATGATATTTGCCGCGTCTTTCATATATTGATTGCATCATCTACCCCTGTCTTGGCTCGATCTATTACCATTGGTACATCCATATTATAAGCCCTCCACTCACTCTAAGACCTCTCATTCAAATACACCCACTCACGCCACTGTCCCATAATCACGAGCTACCTTAAACCCACTCAAACGCCCCTCATTGTCTCACTCAATCAGCCCCTCTCACATGTTGCCGCTTCAACCTTTAGCCTCCACACATTTACACTAGCCACGTCACAATAATCACGCACCATAGCCATTTATCTTTTCCCTTCACGCCACCTGCCCATTCAGCTAACTCTCCCTCAGCCAAACAAATCACAAAACACCCTTAACAAATCTCTCTCACCTCTCACCCTTCACACAGCCCACGTACGTCCTAGCCACCTGCCAACCTCGACTTCAGCGCCTAAACAGCCCACTACACACACATCTGCCCAGTGACTCACCCAAACAACGTACCCCACGCTCCTCACACCGACGCATCAGCTCTCCTTATCACATCAACCAACTATACCATTCAAGCATGTATTATGAAATGCCATATAGTCATCCTTATCTTTGTACGCATCGTAATGAAAAGCATGTTTATTCCATTGGTTGCATCATTTACCTTAGTCTTGGCTTAACGTATTACAATTCATATATCCATGTTATGATAGCATTTGAGTATTATTTCTAGTGGTATATCAGATGGAAACCCAGACATAAATTCTGTAGCCGATTCCGAATGGACGGTAGTGCGGTCTGTACTTGGGATACAATTCCACGTACCACTTGGAAAAGTGCTCATATGTGTGTTTGTGTCCATATTAGTTATCTTCTTTTGCACCACGTCATAGCATGCTTACTTTAATGCCCAATTGCGTCCTTAATTGTCTTTTTGCATTATGTACTTAGTTGAATCTTTTATTTACGCATGGACATGTAATGGCTATTTGTTTATGCTTCCGCACGTATAAGTATGATATGTCTATGAAATCGCATGTTCGCCATTATTTGAATCGCTTTTATGTGTGCTTGCATGGTTAGTGTGTGCTTGTGTTTCCATGAATACAATATGCCAATGAAGTTGTATGTTCGTTGTTACTTTGATGTACTTTCAAGCATGCAACCTTAGATGTGAAATATATGCAAATTTAGGTGTAAGTTTATTTTTGCGCATATGAATTTAGAAGGATGATACTCTTGGAAATAAGTGTTACTTAAGCTTGATTAAATTATTACACAAATCCTTTCATTACAAGTGACATAAGTAAGGGTCCATTCTGAACCCAACGGTTTGAGGTCTTCCCTTGCGAGGGGTGAGTGCGGCCTTAAATCTCATTTTCCCGGTCCACACCGGATGGTGACTCCATTATTCTCCGATTTAGTCCCCGTGGCTACTCCGTACTCCCGACTAGGCCGCGAGCCTAGAACAGCATGCGTCGCCCAGTTTCTATGTCCCACAGACGTGAATAGTAATTTTACTAGGCATAATTATTTAATTAAATTTGATTTAATTACGTCACAATGGAAAATTCGTTAATTCAGAATTAGCGAACCCGAGCCCGGGAGTGTTTGCGGGCCCACTTGGACTTCGGATCAAGTGGGGCCCACAAGTCACATCATGTTGGACAATTATGACCCATAGCGTCACTATTTGTACAGATCATGGTGTTGTTGTACAAATTAACTATGTAACAAATGAGATTTCACTCTTATCATTTGTGATTAGATCACCTAGATATATAAATGATAGGAGGTCCTTATGATTTGTTCCTGGATTGAGAATGATATGAGACAATATCAATCCACGAAGGATAAATCATTTAATATCCCTAGTCAGAGTATTATCGAGATTGGGCATCGATAAATACGTAAAAGACTAGTATTACACTTGTGCGCGTTGTGAGGGCACAACGACATATTTCTCATATATTTGGGTATAGGATACTCATGCAAGTGTAATATGAGGTTGTGTTTCACCGATGGTACGGGAAACAGCTTGCTCTGGATAGACCCCCTCGGAATTCCATTGGTAGTATGATTATGTGTCTATGGAAGTCCGAAATCAGGGTAGGTGTATTTGGTCTTAACCTGAGACTTGCACCGCTAATACTTGCGACAATCACTGTACTTTGGTTGCGGTCGTCCAGGGCTTTAACAGGTTCTGTTTACGCCAATGCTGGGTATATTGAGAATCGTAGTGCGTTAGGTGTGATGTCAAGATGGAAGTGTCACTCCAGTCATATGGAGATGATGGTCACATAGGATACGATACTAGTACTCTTAAGTACTGCAGTCATCGGGATAAAATTACAAGGTCATGTTTATCCGATTATAGAGACTAGTTACCAGACATCCGACATGTGCTTCGTATGGGGCAGACACAATTCCAGCCCCAGGCCTAGCAAGTGTTCATTCGATACTGGACAGAAATACGCAATACCACGTATACTACGCCTGATACAGATCATTTATTCATGTAAGGATATTTCCGGAGAATTGGGTAGGCATGGCGCTTTGCTAGAGGCCAACCTTGTCTTGTGAATCGGTTTAAACGTAGTACTAGGTACTTACGTGTTCGGATAGTCCGACGACCCGATTTACTGCCAACATATCCGAGGATCTCATGGGTCGCTTCCCGAAGATTCACCGATGACGTATGACTCACACTTTAATTAATCTGAGATTAATTGAATGAGAGAGAAAATTAATATGGGATTAACTCTCTCGGCCTTAGAGGCATTTCTTCACTGTTTTTCTTCTGCAAAAACCGTGAATGGGGGAAGCAAAAGTGTGAGAAATTTGTGGCAAATTTCTTGAGAGCTAGCACTCTGAAGTTATGCGAAGGTGATAGGGTAGCTTACCCATGAGCATGGAAGTTCAACACAAGCTTGGAGCTTGCTTGGAGTACCTCACATGGCCGAAAATGGTGGGAGGAAGACCACCCATTGTTGAGCAGCTCACTACCGAGCTACATGGAGGAGGGCATTGCGTTTTTGGTTCATCACCACATGCATCTAATCCGTTCATTGTGAGTTTTCCGCACCTCCTATGCTTGTATTTACACTTGTTCATGCTTGATTAATGATCATGGGAAGCTTAGAGTAGACCAACACATCATTAGTCATTCTTGTGATGTAAGTCAAATCAACTTTGAGTGAAGTGATGCATGTCACTTTTGTGATTGATGGAAGTAGTTGAAGACTTTAAAGTCTTGTACCAAATTTTGAATTTGGTAATTGGTATTAGTTTTTGAAAACAAATACACAACATCTTCATCTTCTCCCTCTCTCTCCATCATGGCTTGGAAGCCTTTCTCTCCTTCTCCATATTCTGCAAATGCCGAGAGTTACACAAGGGAAATAGAAAGATTTGTGGCAAATTTTTCTATGATGCTAGCACATCCAAGTGGTCTTACAAAGGTGATAGGGAAACCCATTCATGAGCATGGAATCCATTCAAAAAGCTTGGAGCTTGGAGGACACCATGGAGACCTTGACCGCAACACACAAAGAGGAGAAGCTTGGAGCAAAATTTTTGTGTTCATCGCATCGCAAAGCCGATCAAAGTGAGTATTTTGCAACTTTACTTTGATGTATTCACATTTTTCATAGCTTAATATGATATTGGTTTGACCTAGAAAACCCAACACAACATTTTTTGTGTGGTTAAGACCTGCTTTGATACCATTCTGTTGGGGTAGATGTGGGACCCCTAAGGTCGGATCGATGCACCGCATAGTGGAAGTGGGTCAAACCCTTGGATATTAAGTATTGGTGTATTTTTAAATAATTTAATGATATACTATATTCCATTACGAGTATATAGGGAAAACTTGGTGATAAATCAGAGTCTGGAAAAATCAAATCGGGATAAAACCGAAGAGAGCGCTCATTGCCCGGGCCGAGCGCATGTATGCGCTCAAGCAACATGCCATGCTGCTACAGAAGTATGGTGTTGGCAATAGCATGCCGCTATGCAATTTAGTGTGCTGTGTTGTAGCACCACATGTTGCGGTGCAACGCAGCGCTCTCGGCCTTTTATGTTGCTGACATCATTTTTTTTTTAAATTTCTTAAAACCTTAAACAATTTTAAAAATCACCCAAAATAATTTTAATTTCAAAACCAACTTGAACACTTATTTTACAACAAATATGTTTATGTCCAATATAAACATTTTGGTCCAATCACAAACATATTGTGTTTAGGCTTCCAAAGAATCCATACACCATTCATTAGCCTAATTTCAACATAAAGCTATGTTATTATGTATCCAATACATAATACACCATTATATGTTTCATTAAAGATAACAACTCAATAATGAAAATATATCTTTAGAGAATATCAAACTTACCTAGCAAGCTTGATTTGAAGATCCAATCTTCTTCTCTTTGTAAAAAAATATTGTAGAGAACTTCCAAAGCTAGCAAGCTTGATTTGAAGATCCAATCTTCTTCTCCTTATAGAGAACTTCCAAAAATAGAAAGTTTGATATGAAGATCTAATCTTCTTTTCTTTGTTGAATTGTAGAGAACTTCTAAAGCTTCTCCCACAAAAACTTTACCTAGACTAATATTTCTTTCTTTTGCTTAATGCTTGATTGAGCTTATTTTGCCTTGTTTAAAAACTTGCTCAAGCTAGCCTTTTATAACAAAACTTATGTAATTTTTAAATAATGAAAGTCTTAATCAAGTTTTATATGGGCTTAATCCAATTTGTCCAAATATGTATAATTAGGTGTGACTAATCCCATTTGTCTACCACTTTGATTTAATCCAATTAAATCAAGACAAAGTTTAATCAATAGATTAGTTCAATGTCTATCACTTTGATTTAATCCAATTAAATCGAGCCAAATGCACATGTTATCACATATTTATAATTACCAAAATATCCTTTAATGATAGAGATATTTATGAAATTACAACAAAGCCCTTGTGTGATTTTGGATTAATCCAATAGGGTCAAAGTAAATAATTAATGTTATCCAATAATACTTAGTTATTTTAGTTGATAATTATAATATCAAATATTATTTATTATAAAAAATTATTGGCTACCCAAGTGCTCAACGAGTACACTTCATATTATAGGACTCTCTAAGCCCATACACGTTCGTCAAATAAACCTAGCTTATATGTACGTAATTTGATCACCTCTGAATTCACGAAGAACACGAATGACCTTTCTGAACTATACAAGTCGAGGTCATCACATATCTTTAACAATCCATTTGTCGTTGAATATCCGAATTGTGCATAGGAAACATAGATTACACCATCAAGTTTCCAAGGTGCACATCTCATGTCGACATGTCCACGATTCTTTACAAATAATCAAAACACCATTTCTGATATATGCAATCCACCCTGGTGATCGGCTTTGGCCAAAGTCTTAAGAATCGTGACTTACTCACATGGATACATAAACCCCTTATGGTACACATACGGGCCCACAGATCCTATCTTGATATGCACTTGATTAATGAGTGCATTGGTCCACACCTAACGAACATCTAGCAGTCATATCGTGAAAGGTCTCTAACATATATGACATCAAATTATGGAGGATCACACACAATGTTATCCTATTGTCAAAAGATCACATATGATACTTAACTCGAGGAGATTTCTATTGAGGGTGGTGTGTACTTCTAACTATTAGGAATTACCTGTGAGTCATTCAATATTCACTCCAAAGAATACCGACATGTAACATCCCCAATCCGGGAGATGTTACCGGCAGGGAATAGGTCGTACTATCCCCCTAAGCCGCTGACTTTCTAACCGTGAAACTTATCACATGTATAAACTCTAGCACGAGACCGTTGCCCAATTTATCATCATAAATGGATAATGTTTTTCAGACTAAATACTAAAATTCATGATACATTACAACTTAGAAATTAACACATATAACTCTTTACATGTATATTTTTTACTAAACAAACTACATGTTACATGGCATTCTCTAACACTGTCTGAACTGAACTTTGACTCGACCTGTTGGACCAAACCCTCTAGTGATTGAAATCAGTATCCATCCTCTCGAGCTCATCCTCCATCAACCTGTAAAATAAAACACTGGGGGGGATTAGATCGTTTGAACGATCTAAGTGAGTGGACTGTTTTTATAATGAAAACTGAAATACTTGAAGAAACTCATGTTTTAGAAATAAATTCGAATCTTTTCTAAAAACTTGTCTTTCCTGAAAGAAATTATCTTTCTGAAAACCTTTGTGATAATATTTTCTGAAAGTCTCTTATAAAACTACCGTTTCTGAAAACTTTCCTTTCTAGAAATTTTCACTCTGGAATCTATTTCTAAAATTTTCTTTTGAAAATCTGGTTCTGAAAACCTGTAACTGAAAGATCAGTTCTAAAACGTCTGTTTCTGAAAGCTATCTCTGAAAATTGTGCCTGAAAACCTGACGCAGAGGGGCGTTACGTATCGTCGTCCCCCCATACACCCAACTAGAGCCAGGAGTGCAAAACCATGACATTGGGGCGTTAAGTATCGCCGTCCCCTAAAGCATGTCACTATCTATCCCTGAACTACAGTCAAGAGTGCAAATCCATGCTACTACTTGACCCTTAAACTAGGATATAGGGGCATTTGTCATCCCTAGTCTTAAACTAGGATCTGGGGGCGTTACATATCGTTGTCCCCCCAGTTCTCTACATGTGCACATATACTGTCCGTCAATTCCATATATAAATCAAGTTACATACTGAGGTGAGTTTTTCCCTCATGCCTCGAAAACATAAAATCATGTTTCTGAAATCATCACTTTCTAAATCATTTCTCAAAACATTCTTTAACAAAATATCTGAAAGTAAACTCGGCTAACGCCCTAAATGCGAAAACGTAAGTCTGATGTTAAAAATAATAAAATGAAAATCAACTTAAAGAAAGAGCATCCACTCACTGATTCAGAATTTGCTGGTGATGCCTTGCGATAGTGGCGGAACCGCATCTTCTGGTGATAATTTGACCAAGAGTAGCTTCAAAATTCACCATCATTCCTTTAAAATTTCATGATGTTGAAGAAAATATGGGGAAGCCATTGGAGTTCCATTGCACACGTTTTACTTCGCTTCCAAAGATGAATGAATAATGCTAAATTTATAGAGCATGAACTGATTTTTTTGGTTGCAAATGAATGGCCCACATTTTGCCACATCACTTAATTCTAGCTTATTTCAGAATTTATAGTAGCAGTCCCGGAAATTACGAATTTTCACCCACTTCTGCTCCGAATTTGGAAAAATATTCAACGTAAAAGTTGAATCTCTTGGTCTAAGCTTTCTGAAGATATAAAATTCATAAAAATCGGAGTTTGTATGAAAAATCTAAGGCCCGATTACTAAAGATAATTCGGAACAGAACATAAGATAAGTTTCACGTCAGAATTTCAAGGGACTTAACGAATGTCCCAAATGCCATTTTATGAGCACGTACTTGCTCAAACATAATTTATATCAAGTATTATGCCTCCAAACTGTAATAATCGTCAGGCTCTGGTAGAGTACAAGTCGTCGGGATCACCAGATGTTACAAATTCTCCCCCCCTTAAATAGGATTCGTCCTCGAATCCTCTTTAAAGCTGAAATTCTAGAGTCTGTCTAGAGCTGAAATTCTCGATACTAAACATCTTATCGCAAGTCACATGATTATATTCTAGTGCAAGTATATAAAATAATAATCACTTGTATATTCCCTTAACACCGGTTGGGTATCACAAACTAGCATTCATTTTCATAACTTAACTATTTAAATCTTTTTTTCTTACTAAGTTTCAACTACTTAGGGGTTATGTTCTTCCAAGTTCTCACTTCTCTGGCTATCTATGGTGCTTAGCATTTTATAATTACAGGGTTATATTCTTTATGTACTTTTTGCTTATTAGTGTTATCTACTGAATGGCTTGTACTAAGGAGGTCAATTCTGAGTAGCTTCTTTGGGATACTTCTCAATTGGCTTCTGACTTAAAAGCACGGTTCTTAATCTGAACTTAACTTTATGTATACTTTTACTTAAACTATATTCCTTGTTTTGATGTCGATGCTGGCGATTCGATTTTTGTTACAGTTCATATTATGTCCATACTCTTACTTCCATTATCGCTATAAATTTGGTTATGATGTCCTTAACTTGTTCTCCATACATGGTTGCATCCTGGAATTCCCTCGTTTTATTGTTTCTATATTCTTGCTTTATCAAGTGTTGTTGATCATGTATACGCAAATATAAATAAACTTATGGATTTTATCTTTATCTAATAACCGTTTATGTAAATTATACCCCGATAACTCATACATTGTACCGAATGCAACATTCTCTTTTGATCTTATTCTATACCTGGGGGTTTCTTGATCTATGTCTCTGTCGTCCTTACCAGAAGGATATTATATTTGGCATGCCCCTATCCATGTTTAACGTTATTCTTTTATATCCCCATTACTGCTAAACTAATACTTTCTCTTCATCGCTTCATCTAGACAACTTCTCTTTTAAGTTTCTCACTTAGGGCTATTTTCCTTTCCCATTATGTTCTTGTACTATATGCAAAGGTTTTATGTTTTCGAGCTCCTTCCTTGATTTTGGGGGTATTTTGAGGCAATCGAAATTAATCTTTGGTGCTATTGTCTAACGAGGGTTGAGAGGGTAGGATTTTATCCTGAAGTCTTATGGTTTCAGTGTTCTTACTAGCTATTCGTGTTGTGGTTGCTGGTTCTGTTCATCTACAAATCTGGGCTACCGTGTTTACTAGTGTCAGCTTCCATACTAAGATACTCCTACTAGATACAATCTAAATTGCCTATTTGTCAACTTTACTCTTGCTTTGCTTCCCAACTATCAACCATACTACCTTTTATCATGAACCTTGACCGGTGCAAACACACGCGTATAACGCAAGCGCACGTATCGTTCAAGTAGTATAAAAATATCGATCCCACGAGGACTTAATTCCTACTGTTGTTATTAATTGTTGAATCTATTTATTTACAAATATCTAATTAAAGGGAGAAGAGAATGATTGTTTGATTGGTTGAATGTGATTGTGTTTTGCTAAATAAATAAATAAATAAAAAGACAAAAGAAAATACTAAGGAAAATAACAAAAGACACAAAGATCTTGGGTTGTGAATCATTCTAATATCTTTTAAAAGATGAAGTGATTATTTTAAGTTTGTGTAATAAATCAGTTTACTAACCTGGAACACGAAATTATACGAAAGCCTCTGTCGGTGGTCAGACGCAAATACCCAGTTTAACCCAATTGAACCATATGTCTATGTCAACCAAATTATCTGGATTCATTAAGTTTGAGTTCCAATTATGGCTATCCCCGCCCGACAGGTATATGTCTATCCTGTAAGGAAATCTATTAAAGGGTTATCTATCCTCAAGGAAGATCGTGAGCTATTAAGTCTAAGGCTGAAAACTAAAATCCCTATGTCTAGTTCATTTTAGATTTACCACATCAATCTTATTGGTGATCAGACAACAAGAAGCATTAAGCTTAAGACTTAATAAGTAAACCTTTAAATTACCCAAACTATAAAATAACCCCTTATAAACCGATGATATTAGAATTCATCACAACCCCAGATAACTAACACATAACTAGGGCTATTAAAAACTTAAATAAAATAAAAGACATAAAGTAAAATGCTGAAAAGTAAATTGCTGAAAAGTAAATGACGGGAAGTAAATGCTGAAATTAAATACTGAAAATTAAATACTGAAAAGTAAATTGCTGAAAAGTAAATTGCTGAAAAGTAAATTGCTGAAAAGTAAAATGCTGAAAGTAAAACACTGAAAAGTAAATAAAGTAAAAGTACAATAAAAGAAAATGTTGAGGTAAAAGGATCCACTTTTATTACTTCTATTTTAGATATCTCCCTTAATATAATATATTAACTTTGCATGATAATTACCAACCAGCCATATAGGCGGTATCCAGATTAAGTCAAATTAATAATTAATTACCAATCGACCAATCAGGCGGTATCCAGTTTAGTCAGGTTAAAACCAATTTAAATAATTACCAACCGACCAATATGGCGGTATCCTCGTTAAGTCAGATTTTAACTAGTTTATATATTATAATTAAGGGAGATTAATCTAAATATTAGTAATAAAAGTTTTACCTTTTACCCCAGCAAAGGGGAGTTACCTCCTCATTACTGAAAAGTAAAAAACTGAAAATAAAGAAAGAGAAGTATTGTGCGTAAAAGTAAATTGCGGAAAGTAAAAACTGAAAAGTAAATAAAAGAAAGTGCGAAAGCGGAAATTAATTACTAAAAGCTATAAATAAACAAACAAGATACAATCTTCTTAGTATTCTTAAGGAATTCCTTAGAAGAAAGTATGAATTTTTACAAATGAAATGGCTTGGTATTTATAGGCAAAATTTTGCCTATATCAAATCATCCATCAAATTCTCCACCAAATCCATTATTAATTTCTCCACTAATTACTCAACTAAATCCATAATTGCTCTACTAATTGCTTATCTTGTTTGGTGTTGATTTGATAATTTTTATTAATTATTTATTAATTTATATTTTGCTTTGAAAATGATTGATAATGACTTTAATAATTACACATCACACACTTTTGGATGGTTCATCAATTTCGGTAATGAAATCTTCAGAATTAGAAAATATTTTCTGTTTCAAAGTTGTAGATCTTTGAGTCTTCTTTAATCTGACACTTGAATCAGCTCAATCCGATATCTGAGTAAAAAGTTATGCCGAAAATACGAAAGATGTGCAAAACTGGAATTCCCAAAACAGCACTTCGTCAAAACGCCCTTTCAAGTTTCCAATCTCCAAAATTAATATATCAAGTCCAATAATTGCCCTTATTTGACCCATATTTCATCCTAAATGATTTCATTGAGACCTGATATTATTTTATCTGCAAAATAAACTAAAACACATCAAAACGTTCATCAAACTCGAGAAACTAAACAAAATATTAAGTTAAAGGGGCGGTAAATATTGATATATTTTCCGCTCATCAAACCACCTCTAGAATCATGCTTTCTAAATACTTCATCATGTTACTTTTATACTAATTCCTACTATTTTCTGTTGCTTAACCCTCTTAAGTCATTACTCTTTCTCAAAATCATACTATACTCTATTTGTTATTCTTCTTTATGAAGTCTACTCCGCTACTTAGATTTTCTTTTCATCTTAGTTCTTTGAACTCCCTATATCTTTACTCCACCGAGGACTTTATCAACATTGATTTCTTAGGACATCTCCACTATATTTTCTTGATTTAGGTGCTACTCTTTTCTAGTTCCTCATTCCCAATACTATGAGACTCTAATAAGTTATATGATGTATTCCTGAAAGTCGCTCTCTCTAATTCCTCCGTACTTTTGAGTCCTTACTCCCTTAAAGATTCCTAATTCAACAATGGCTTTCAGATTTTGGCTCGACTTATTGTGACTCCGAACTATCCTATCTTGTGTTCATTTTCCATATTCCTTTGAACTTCTTAAGTTTGGCTATCTAGTCATTTTTTTTATTTGTTTATCATATCAAATACACTCATCTGCTGGTTTTCCTTATCGGGCTCTGAGTGTAGGGGTGAATACTTAACTTTTGATTGGGTGACTATATTCTTACTAAAACAGGGGTTACTAGAAGTAAAAATTGCTATTTGTTATGTCGAGACCTAAATCGACTACTTCATGTCTCAGGGTTCCATAATTTTATCATCCGTTTTATGGTCTCCACTTACGTTGTTGTATTAACGCTATGATACATTTATCACCATCAGTACTGGATTCTCTTGTCACTTTCTTTTCCCTTCTCACTGTTTCCATATTCTTTTTCTTAGTTCTAAACCATGCTACTGAGGCTAATGGTGGTTTGTTCTTCTGGCTACTTTCTAAATCTTTACTCCATGTTCTAACTATAAGCCACAACTTTGCTATCAAAACTTCATGTCCGCACAGGTACTTCTTGTTAAATCCTGAGTCTCTCATAAGTCTGCCCTTTTTGAACTTACGTGGACTTCTACTGGTGTTGATCTGATCTATGGATTTCTCACAAGTACTACTACTTATCCCTTCTTGACTTTGGTTAGGTTCTTTCTTTATATCATTAGTTCCTCATTGGATGGTCTATTATTTAATGTTTTCTGTTTCTGACTTAGGTTAAATTTTCATCGAATTTCCCTTATAGTTATCCTCATCTAGGCTGGTATAGAGTGAGGTTGGAATTTATATCTTAATAAATATCGGCGCTCTTGTTTTGATTCTTTAAGTCTTGACATAGTCTATTACTCATGTAAGGTAGGTATGAGATAGACTCTGTCAGGACTATTTCTTTGACTGGTATCACTAAGGAATGAGAATCTAGATAATTTAGGGTCGCATCTATGTCGGGTTTCTTGGGATAAGGTAATTAATCATCTACACTTACAACCTTCATTTGTTTACTTGAGAGCTTGAGTTTGGGGTCTAAAATCTTTCCATCCTCTTGGCATCTTTTATCTTTTGAACTCCCACATCTAATCTTGATTTCTTGCTTCTTTTATCTTTCTGTCTATTCTTCATTACTCGAGAGACTTTCTACATATAAGAGGTATTCAAAGCTATTGGATATTATTAAAGAAATTTTGAAATGAAAGGATGAGTCTCACTATAAAGGAAAGAATCTTACAAGAAATGAAGGAACCGTACTTAGGTTTTCCTCTTGCTCAGACTTATTCTATTCTCATTACTATTATAAGTTCTCGCACTTCCTTACTTATCTGTTTCTGTACCTTTATCTTTTGTTGACTCTGGTTGCTTGAACATCTATATATTTTTCCTTACTTTTCTTTATAGCTTTCTCTTTCTCTTCATACTTTCCTGGGTGGGTATCCTTAGAACTTTACTATTTCTTTATGTCTCTACACTTTTCTATCTTTGACTGCTTTAACCTCTATGCATTTTTTCTACATTTCCTATAACTTTCTTTTCCACTCCCTTAAGTAATTATTATTAGTACTTGTAATTTCTAGTTTCATAGCTTAACTTGATCTTTTACTAATAGTTTCGAGCGATCATGGAATGATTCATAACAAGAGTAAGAATTAGGGTTACTTATTGGCAAAATATTCAAGTAGCCTTGACAATGCTTACTAACATTTCCATAAGACTTGAGGACGTACTCGAGGATCAGATACTGAAGAGGAGTGTCTCATATAAGGGTATCCCGGACATACTACGTATAAAAGACCCAAGCAATCTGCCCACTGCAGTCACTGACTCCATAGACCATGCTCTGATACCATCTTTGTAACATCCCTGATACGGGAGATGTTACCGGCAGGGAAACTTATAACCGTGAAACTTATAAGCCGTACTATCCCCCTAAGCCACTGACTTTCTAACTGTGAAACTTATCTCATGTATAAATGCGAGCACGGGACCGTTGCCCAATTTATCATCATAGATGCATAATGCTTTTTAGACTAAATACTAAAATTCATGATACATTACAACTTACTAATGAACACTTATAACTCTTTACATGCATATTCTTTTCTAAAAAAACTACATGCTACATGGCATTCTCTGACACTGTCTGAACTGAACTTTGACTCGACCTGGTGGACCAAACCCTCTAGTGACTGCAATCAGTATCCATCCTCTCGAACTCATCCTCCATGAACCTGTAAAACAAAACACTGGGGGGGATTAGATCGTTTGAACGATCTACGTGAGTGGACATTTTTTATAATGAAAACTGAAATACTTGAAGAAACTCATGTTTTAGAAATCAATTCGAATCTTTTCTGAAAACTTGTCTTTCCTGAAAGCAATTCTCTTTCTGAAAATCCTTGTGAAAATATTTTATGAAAGTCTCTTATAAAACTACCGTTTCTGAAAACTTTCCTTTTTAGAAAACTTCACTCTGGAATCTATTTCTAAAATTTTCTTTTGAAAATCTTGTTCTGAAAACCTGTAACTGAAAGATCAATTCTGTAAACTATTTCTGAAACGTCTGTTTCTGAAAACTATATCTGAAAACTGTTCTGAAAACCTGACGCATGGGGGCGTTACATATCGTCGTCCCCCCATATGCCTAACTAGAGCCAGGAGTGCAAAACCATGACATTGAGGCGTTACGTATCGCCGTCTCCCAAAGAATGCCATTACCTGTCCATGAACTAGAGTCAATAGTGCAAATCCATGCTACTACTTGACCCTGAAACTAGGATCTAGGGACATCTGTCTTCCCTAGTCCTAAACTAGAATTTGGGGGCGTTACATATCGCTCTCCCCCAGTCCTCTACATGTGCACATATGATGTCCGTCAATTCCATATATGAATCAAGTTACATACAGAGGTGGGTTTTTCCCCTATGCCTCGAAAACATAAATCATGCTTCTGAAATCATTACTTTCTAAATCATTTCTCAAAACATTCTTTATCAAAATATTCGAAAGTAAACTCGGCTAATGCCCTAAATGCGGAAAAGTAAGTCTGGTGTTAAAAATAATAAAATGAAAATCAACTTAAGAAAAGAGTATCCACTCACTGATTCAGAATTTACTGGTGATGCCTTGCGATAGCGGCAGAACCATATCTTCCGGTGATAATTTGACCAAGAGTAGCTTCAAAACTCACCATAATTCCATTAAATTTTCATGAAGTTGAAGAAAATTTTGGGAATCCATTGGAGTTCCATTGCACACGTTTTTCTTGGCTTCCAAAGATAAATGAATAGTGCTCTATTTATAGAG
Source organism: Zanthoxylum bungeanum (assembly GCA_019454045.1). NCBI lineage: Eukaryota > Viridiplantae > Streptophyta > Magnoliopsida > Sapindales > Rutaceae > Zanthoxylum > Zanthoxylum bungeanum. The sequence continues at coordinate 66,237 of SKCR01030670.1, read as the reverse complement.
CAAGAACTGATTTTTTTGTTGCAAATGAATGGCCCACATTTTGCCACATCACTTAATTCTAGCTTATTCCCGAATTTACTGTAACTGTCCCGGAAATTATAATTTTTGACCCACTTCTAATCCGAATTTAGAAAAATATTCAACATGAAAGTTGTAACTCTCGGTCTAAGATTTCCGACGATATAAAAATCATCATTCCATTGAAATGTTAAAAATTTATTATTCCCCAATATCATCCTTCCATTGACGTTGCATTCCCTATCCAAAAAAAAAAGATTGTTGTGTTCAGTTTGTGATAAGTAACCGCTGGAAGCAAAAATGGCAGCAAGAAGAGGGACAAGTGTTCGGTTGCCACACCGTTGAGGCTGGAACGAGCATCTCACGAAGAGCAATGAAACCAAACAGCTGGTTTTTTTTTTCCTTAAAATTCTCAAATGATTTATGTTTTTGGTTAATTTTGAATTGTTGTTGGTTGCTGGTTCTAAATATTTGTGGATCTGATTTGTTTTGATTTGCTTAACCTACGTGATTACTTTTAATGTTAGTATTAAAAATATAAATATTTTTTGCCACAGAATGTATTTTCTCATATGGGGATTTTTGCTTGTTAATTAAATGATACTTTAGGGTTCAGGTTTGTAGATCCGGGTAAAAATTAGAGTGTATTTGTTGTAAGAGTCCGTGGGAGGTTTTATCTGTCGAGGTCAGGTGATTTAATGAGAGGATTTCAATATTTCCAAAGAAAATGATTCTTTTTTTTTGTTGTCTCAATTTTGGAATAAGAAATGGTATAAGTTTTTGATTGATAACTTTGATTTGATGGTTACGTAGGAATATGAATGATCTGTCATAGATTAAGAGGTGCTTCTTTTAACATATAGAGAATTCAATTTGATATATTTTGTTTGAGAAGCATTGCATGTAATTTTACAGATCTTAAATAATTAATGATTCTGGAAGGATGATATTGGGGGAATAATAAATTTTTAGCATTTCATAAAAATGAGAGTTCGTATGAGAAATCTACGGCCCGATTACTAAAGACTATTAGGAACAGAACATAAGATAAGTTTCGAGTCAGAATTTTAAGGGACTCACCGAACGTCCCAAATGTCATTTTATGAGCACATACTTGCTCAAATATAATTTATATCAAGTATTATGCCTCCAAACTGTAATAATCGTCAGGCTCTGGTAGCGTACAAGTTGTCGAGATCACCGAATGTTACACCACATGTCTATACGAGTTTCCTTTACTCATGGTATATTGGGTTAAACCATTGGAAATCCAATTCCAATATACGACATGTGCTAGTCTTCTGGGTTATAGGAATTCGACTTTATTCCAAAACCAATGACTATGAATATTTACTTTATAATAGTTTTATATAGTAATATTATCTCAATATCGGACCACCCAGTATCTATTATTACTACTTGGCTATTCTAAGGTTGATGTCATTATTAGCATATTATATATAATCTAATATGCATAATGACATTACCATTAATAAGATTTGAAAAGAAAATATAGTTTTTTTATTAGTAAAAACTAAAATATAATGTACAATATATTATTAGAATTGACACTCCAAGCACCAACTCCAACAGTATCAACATTTCCCATGACAAAGTCGTTTATAAAAGAAAAGAGTTAAGCATATCATACCATGTTCTAGGAGCTTGCTTAAGTCCATAACATAACTATTTGTACAGAACATTGTGTTGTTGTACAATTAACTATGTGACAAAGGAAATTGCTCTTTTATCATTTGTAATTGGATTACCAAGATATATAAATGATAAAAGTCCATATGATTAGTTCCGGATTAATAAGATAGGAGACAGTATTAATCCATTAAGGTTTAATCATTAAAATATCCCTAGTCGTAGTATTATCGAGATTGGAAATCGATAATGCAGAATAGACTAGTATTGCACTTGTGCGCGTTATGGGAGCATAACGGCACAGTTCTCATAAATATAAGTATTGGATTCTTATGCAAGTGTGATAGGAGGTTGTGTTTACCGATGGTACAGGAATAGCTTCGCTCTGGATAGACCCCTCGGAATTCCATTGGTAGTATGACTATGTGTCTATGGAAGTCCGAATCAGGGTAGGTGTATTTGGTCTTAACCTGAGACTTGCATTGCTAATACTTGCGGACAATCAATATACTTTGGTTTTGGACATCCATGGCTTTAACATGTTCTGTGTACGCCTCTTCTGGGTATATTGAGAATCGTAGTGTATTGGTGTGATGTCAAGATGGAAGTATCACTCCAGTCATATGGAGATGATGATCACGTAGGATACGGAACTAGTACTCTTTAGTACTGCAGTCATCGGGATAATATGACTAGGTCATGATTATCCGATTATAGAGACTAGTTACCAAAGATCCGATATATGCTTCGTACGGGGCAGACACAATTCCAGACACAGGCCTTGCATGTGACATCCGATACTGGATCGCAATACGCAATACTACGTAAACTACGCCTGATACAAATTATATATTCCATTAAGAATATTTCTGGAGAATTGGGTAGGCACGGTGCTTTGCCAGAAGCCAACCATGTCTTGTAAATCGGTAAGAACGTGGTACTAGGTACGCACGTATTCAGATACTCCGATGACCGGATTTACTGCCAACATATCCAAGGATCTCATGTTGGACAGTTATGACCCATAGCGTCACTATTTGTAAAAGACATTGTGTTTTTGTACAAATTAATTATGTAGCAATGGAAATTGTCTATTATCATTTCGTAATTAGATTACTTAAATATGTGAATGATGAAAGTCCTTATGATTAGTTCCGGATTGATAAGATATGAGACAATATCAATCCATAAAGGTTTAATCATTAAATATCTCTAGTCGTAGTATTATCGAGACTGGACATCGATAATGCGGAATAGACTAGTATTGCACTTGTGCGTGTTATGGAAGCGTAACAGCATAATTCTCATGTATTTAAGTATTGGATACTTATGCAAGTGTGATATGAGGTTGTGTTTTACCGATGGTACGGAAAACAGCTTCGCTCTGGATAGACCCCGCGGAATCCCATTGGTAGTATGACTATGTGTCTATGGGAGTCCGCATCAAGGTAGGTGCATTTGGTCTTAACCTGAGACTTGCATCGCTAGTACTTACGACAATCAATACGCTTTGGTTTTGGTCGTCCAGGACTTTAACAGGTTTTGTGTACGCCTCTTCTGGGTTTATTGAGAATCGTAGTGTATTGGGTGTGATGTCAAGACGGAAGTATCACTTCAGTAATATGGAGATGATGGTCACGCAGGGATACAGAACTGGTTCTCTATAGGGTTGCAACCATCGGACAATATGACTAGGTCATGATTATCCGATAATAAAGAGACCAGTTGCTAGTGATCCGATATATGCTTCGTACGGGCAGACACTATTCCAGCCTCAGGCCTTGCATGTGACATCCGATACTGGATCGCTATACGCAATAATATGTATACTACGCCTGATATAGATCGTATATTTCATTAAGAATATTTCTGGAGAATTGAGTAGGCATGGCGCTTTGCTAGAAGCCAACTTTGTCTCGTAAATCGGTAAAAATGTAGTACTTGGTACATACGTGTTCGGATAGTCCGACGACCGGATTTACTGCCAACATATCCAGGGATCTCTTGGGTCGCTTCCCGAAGATTCACCGATGACGTATGATTTGAGCATAATTAATATTGGATTAATTGCGGAGAGACTTTATCTGGGATAAAGTACTATTTGAAGAGAGAGAAAGATTAATTTGGAATTAATCGATAAAATAATATATTCGATATATTAAACGAATTTAGATTTCGACGCGGAATTAAAATTTGATTTTAATTCGGGCAAACGAGTTAATTTAGAATTAATTCGTTAGAGACGTGAATAGTAATTTTGCTAGGCATAATTATTTAATTAAATTAGGTTTAATTACGTCGCGACGGAAGTTCGTTAATTTGGAATTAGCAAACCCGAGCCCGGGATTGTTTGCGGGCCCACTCGCATTCGGAATCGAGTGGGGCCCACATGTCACATCACATGTCACTTCACATATCACCTTTAGTTGCTTTTGGTTGATGTGTTTAGGTGGAGTTGGTGGAATCTTGGTTTACACTCCAATTTGAAAGCTTTGAGTGACATATACCAAATTCACTTTTGGTATATCAAATTAATTGATTTTGGAAATCATTTTAACAAGCTTCACTCTTCTCTCTCTTTGACCGAAACTTGTAGCAAGTTTACTCTCCCAATATTTCTTCTTCTTGACCGAAAATTATGAAGGAGGAAGTGAGAATTTTTGTTGCAAAATTTCTCAAAGAGCTTGCAGTCATCAAAGGAATCATACCAAGGTGTTAGGGAAACCAACTTGAGAGCTTGGAATCACAAAGAAAAGCTTGGAGCTTCTACTTCCACCTTGGCCGAAAATTGCAAAGGGATCTTGGAGGATTTTTTGCTTCTCAACACATCCAAATCCGATCATTGTAAGTGTGTTTCCGCCACTCTTCTTTGTTATTCATTCACATTTATATGCTTGATTTGATCTTGGGACTAAACCTAGAAAGCCAAAAATGGTATCTAAGAGCCTATTTGAGCATGAAATGAATTAGTGTAAAATTTGGGTAAAATCATTTTGAGCATGATTTGATAAAATTAATTGATTGAGTATGCTTGAATGATGATGTTATGAAGTTGTATATAATCAATTTCTTTTAATATTGATTGGATCAAATTTTAGCCCATACATTGGCTTGGCCGAATGTAGTAATTACCCTAGGGTCTTGGTATTTTTTATTTCGTTGATCATTGGATGACTTGAAACGATTGGGAAATGTCGATTTAAAATTCAATCGGATTGAAAAATGAAATCGGACAAAATAACCCTTGAATGCCGAGAGCCTTATGGCAGGTAATGAGTTGATTTTTTGATTCAAGAATGTTGGACATTAATTGAATAAAAGGATACATAATTAATTAGTTAAATTGTATTTTGGAAATATTAATTTGGGTAATTAATTGATGTATTACACTTAATTAATTGAATTATAAAATTTGGAATTTTAAAATTTGGTTAATTGGGCTTGAAAGTGTTGTATTTGGGCATAATGGGCTTGGTTAGGCCAAGTTGGTTTAGGCAAATTAGATTGGATCCATATTAGGCCTAAATCATTCCATTAAGTCAAAATATAACAAATGGGCTTTAAATGTTTAATTGGGCCTTATAGGCCGAAATTGTTTTCTTGGCAAATGACGGTGATTCCTTAATTGGGCTTGGTAATTGGGTTTGACCCATATTGACCAAAGGCCATGCCTTATGAAATCAATTGAAAGCCCATCGGACTTTAATTAAACGAACATTGGATGTTAGTTGGGCGTTGAGACCCGATTAGATTAGATTTGGAATCTAAGTTGTTAAAGCACATTAAAAGTGTAGTTATTTAATTTGGAATTAAATAAATGAATTAATATTGAATACGAATTAAATTAGATTTAACGAGTAGTTCGATATAATTCAAGAATTCGTACTTTGAGTACTTATTCTCAAACGAGTTGGACTCGCGCAAAAATCAAATCGTTGTTTGAACATTGGATGATCACATAATTCAAAGACTAATTAATTGGATTAGATTGGTTGAATTTCATTCTATGAATGAATATATGGATGTGTTGAATGAATAGCGTATATCAGATGGATATTAGAAGGGAAATGGCAATTTTAGAAATTGTTGTAAATTTGGAATTTATAAATTGGGCCTGCATGTCCAGCCTTATCTCTCATTATTTCTTTGTATTCTCTTCTCACCTAATTCCCCTCAATGTAATGAGGTTTCTATTATTGTATTATGTAATTGGGTAGAAGTAGAATAGTGCTAGCCGGGGAGAGGAAAGAGAGTGATTTGTTCTAGGAACAAGTTGTTAAATATCCATCCGCATATCGTTATTAATTTACTTTCCGCGCCTTATTATGTGTTTAGAATGCATGTTTAAGGGTGTATGATGATGAGACCTAACAAAGATAATAAATTGGTTGCCAATTTATGCGAAAAACCCTCAAAACATATTAAGTGTTTTCCTTCCATTGAGTGATTCTTACTGAAGATCCAAAATTGGCATTGGTTTGTTGGCCAAAGTCAAGACCTTTGTCAATTGCTAATGTGTTTGAATCATGAAGGCTTTGTTCCATATCAGTGTCTTGTCCAAGTTGTGATTTGTTGGCCAAAGTCAAGATCACTTCTTGTCCATCGACATTGATTACGAAGCTTTCCACGTCAATGGGTCCCGCTTAACTGGAATCATTAAACTTGTTGTGCCAAAGCCAAGGCTTAGTTGATTCAGAGGAAAAGGTTAGGAAAATATATTGGATATATATTGTATATATGTTTCTGACTTGGATGTCCACCTACCGGATCTAGGAATTGGATGAGATCCAATTGATCTTCGAGATCTACCTAGTTAAATATCATACAGCTTGTTGGCCAAAGTGAAGGTTGTGCGTTATTTAACGGGATCCTAGCCCACTAGGAAACTGGGTTTCCCGAGTACTCGACAGAAGGTTAGAGGCTCGCCGAAAAATAGTGGGAGGCTAGTATTGAATTTGCAATTTCGTTCAAATACTTAGCTTTACGCGCTTTCAAATATTTCGTCAAAATTATTTTATTAGTTGGACTAATATAATGTTATTTTTCTTGTAACAGTTAGACTGTACCATACATTGTTAATTGGATAATTAGATTATCGCAGTTAAAATGACTGGAAAGAACAGTGTCTGGGACATCATCATGGGCGATAATGTCTTCAACGGCACTAAATTTTCCGATTAGGACATGAATCTAAGGATAATGCTTGGATCCGAGAGGCTTCTATATACTATAGAGAGACCTCTTGGGCCTAAGCCCAGATCTGATCAGTTGCTCGAGCTAGATCTTTGAAAGACACATTGTGATGACAATGCAACTGCTCAATCTATCATGCTTGCTGCTATGATTCAGCAATTCCGTCGACAGAACAAGGGATTGGATCCCTATACTATGTTGGCGAAGTTGAATGATCTACACCGATCTATTCTTAGATCGCAGAGATATGAGTTACAGAAGAAGATCTTCCGTGCTCAGATGTCGGAGGGTACGTCTGTTGAACATCAGTGACACAGATGATTGCCGATATTGAGCAGCTTGGACAAATGGGGATTGTCTTTGAAATATAGACCTCTATAGATTTGATCTTGCACTCTCTCCCCGACACTTGGAGTGGGTTCATCATGAACTACAATATGATGAACCAATAGCAGACTCTTGGAGAGCTGATGTCCACGCTGCGTGAGGCAGAGAATGAACTTCTTAAGGGCAAGAAGCACGAGGCGCACTTCGCTTCTACATCTCGGACACCGAGGGCTGGGCCCAGGGCGACTGGAGGTATCAAGAAGAAGAAGAAAAATAAGGGCAAAGGCAAAACGTCAAAGGCTTCTGGGAAGCCTAAGGACAAGTCTCAGGATGTTTGCCTACAGTGCGGGAAGCGGGGTCACTGGAAGCGTGACTGCCGCGAGTACAAGGCGCTCCAAAAGGAGATAAAGGCGGGCAAGGCACCGGCATGAGATATGTTTGTTATAGAAATAAACATGACTACTTCTAGTATTAAAAATTGGATTTTTGATTCTGGTTGTGGTACTCACATTTGTACTGATGTGCAGGATCTGTGGATTAGCAGGAAACTGGCGTCATGGGAGATTGATCTGCGTGTTGGAAATGGGACATCTGTTGCCATTTTGGCCATGGTCACTTTTGTTTTGGAACTGCCCTCGGGGCATGTACTTGAACTTTTGGACTGTTATTATGTACCTAGTTTGACTAGGAATATTATTTCTGTATCTATGTTAACCCAATGTGGGTATACTTTTGTATTTCAAAACACTGGGTGTTTTATGTATAAAAATGATAGAGAAATTTGCACTGCTGTTTTAAATAATGGTCTTTATATTTTGAATATAAATCAATCTCAACCATATTCTGTAACAAACAAAAGACTTAAAGTAAGTCATAAAGATGAAACTTATATGTGGCATTGTCATCTGGGACACATAAACAAGACTCGCATATCCACACTTTCAAATAGTGGGTACTTGGACGGACTTGATCCAAATTCATATGACGTCTGCGAATCTTGCTTATTAGGCAAAATGCCTAAGTCACCTTTTAGCGGTAAAGGTGTGCGAGCCACAGAACTGTTAGCCCTTGTTCATAGTGACGTTTGTGGGCCCATGTCTAGCCAGGCTAGAGGTGGATACAAATAATTTGAAACCTTTACGGATGATGCATCACGTTATGGTTATGTGTATCTTATGAGACACAAGTCGGAAACTTTTGAGAAATTCAAAGAGTTTCGACACGAAGTTGAAAAATAGACTGGTAAAAGTATTAAGACATTACGGTCGGACCGTGGTGGTGAATAATTGAGTAATAAGTTTCTTGATTACTTGAAATAATATGGTATTCTTTCACAGTGGATTCCTCCTGGAACACCGCAATTAAACGGTGTGTCCGAACAGAGAAACTGAACTTTGTTAGACATGGTAAGGTCTATGATGAGTCGTACTCTGCTACCTATTTCCTTCTGGGGATATGCATTAAACGGTGTAATACTTATTTTGAATAAGGTTCCATCAAAGTCTGTTCAACAAACTCCGTATGAGATATGGACAGGAAAAAAACCGAGTTTCTCATTCCTAAAGATTTGGGGATGCTGGGCATACGTCAAACGTTTGGAAGGTACCAAACTTGAACCCAAATCGGATAAATGCCTATTTGTAGGATATCCTAGGGAAACCAAAGGATATTACTTCTATCACCTACAAGAGAACAAAGTATTTGTTGCTCTACAGCGGTTTTCCTTGAGAAGGAATTCCTAAATGCAGTGGTTAGTGGGAGGAAAGTAGAACTCGATGAAAATCAGAGTGATACTATTCCTGGCATAGAATCCTCAACGGAACATGAACAGTTCATCAGGGATGAAGCTGCACCATAATCTTCAATTACACAAGGACCACGTAGGTCAGAGAGAGTCTGGAAACAACCTGAGTGTTGGAAAATTATGACCCATAGCGTCACTATTTGTACAGATCACGGTGTTGTTGTACAAATTAACTATGTGACAAAGGAGATTACACTCTTATCATTTGTGATTAGATCACCTAGATATATAAATGATAGGAGGTCCCTGTGATTTGTTCCTGGATTGAGAATGATATGAGACTGTATCAATCCACGAAGGATAAATCATTAAAAATCCCTAGTCAGAGCATTATCGAGATTGGACATCGATGAATGCGTAAAAGACTAGTATTGCACTTGTGTGCGTTGTGAGGGCACGACAACATAGTTCTCATATATTTGGGTATAGGATACTCATGCAAGTGTAATATGAGGTTGTGTTTCACCGATGGTATGGGAAACAGCTTTGCTCTGAATAGACCCCGCAAAATCCCATTGGTAGTATGACTATGTGTCTATGGGAGTCCGAAATCAGGGTAGGTGTATTTGGTCTTGACCTGAGACTTGCACCGCTAATGAATACGACAATCAATATACTTTGGTTGAGGTCGTCTAGGCTTTAACCGGTTCCTGTGTACACCAATTCTGGGTATATCGAGAATCGTAGTGTGTTGGGTGTGATGTCAAGATGGAAGTGTCACTCCAGTCATATGGAGTTGATGATCGGGCAGGGATACATAATTGGTTCTCTATAAAGGTTGCAACCGTCGGGATAATATGACTTGGTTGTGATTATCCAATTATAAAGAGACTAGTTGCTCGTTATCCGATATATGCTTCGTACGGGGCAGACACTGTACTAGCCCCAGGCCTCGCATGTGATCATATGATACTGGACAGAAATACGCAATACCACGTATACTACGCCTGATACAGATCCTTTATTCCTGTAAGGATATTTCCGGAGAATTGGGTAGGCATGGCGCTTTGCTAGAGGCCAACCTTGTCTTGTGAATTGGTAAAACGTAGTACGAGGTACTTACGTGTTCGGATAGTCCGACGACCGAATTTACTGCCAACATATCCGGGGATCTCATGGGTCGCTTCCCAAAGATTCACCGATGACGTATGACTCACACTTTTAATTACTCTGGGATTTTAGATGAGAGAGAAAATTAATCAGGGATTAATTACGGAGATATTTTATCTGGGATAAAATATCAATTAAAGAGCGAACAATTAATTTGGAATTAATCGAGGAATTAATATATTCGATATATTAAACGAAATTGGATTTCGACGCGGAATTAAAATTAGATTTTAATTCGGGCGAACAATTAATTTAGAATTAATTCGTTAGCGACGTGAATAGTGACTTCGCTAGGTGTAATCATTTAATTACGATGAAACGGAAAATTCGTTAATTTGGAATTAGCAAACCCGAGCCCGAGATTATTTGCGAGCGTATTCGCATTTTGAATTCGAGTGCGGCACGTCAAATCGCTAGTCGCATCAAGCGTCAAATCACTTGTCACTTTGAGTGATGTGACTTGACAACTTGATTGAAAGATGTGATTGATGTGAGTTGATGGAAAGCTTTTGAAAGCTTGAATGACATATATTATTATTATAATATTTGGTATATGTTATTGATTTTGGAAATCAATTGCCATTACAACATTTTTCTCTCTTTCTTCTTCATCCCTCTCTCACGCCATTTTCTTCTTCTTGTGAGGCAGTGAACTACCGAAAGTTTGAAGGAAAAAGGGAAGCACAAGTGTTTGATTTTATGGCAAAATCAAGAGAGCTAGCACTCTGAGAGACATGCGAAGGTGATAGGGAAGTTCACCCATGAGTCGAGAACTATTTGACGAAGCTTGGAGCTCGAAGATGATCCTCCAATGGCGCAAAACCAGTGAGCTGGGCTGCTCACTGCCGAGCAGTGAAGTGAGGCAGTAAGTTTTTTTTTATTGCCTCCGCGTCGCTCAACCGATCAATGTGAGTATTCCGCGACTTTCTCGATTTGTATTCGCACTTATTTCATGTTTGTTATTCGATCTTATGGACCTAGAAACTCCAACAATGGTATTAGAGCGAGTAAAAGCATGAAATTTGACATAGGGTTAAAATTTGGGTAAAAATGTGTTTGAGCATGATTTGTGAAATTGGATGAATGAGTATGTTTATAACATCTTTAATTTAAGATTGAGTGGATCAATTTAATGAAATGTTGTTTGGAACAAAATTTCCCCAAATTCTTGTCTTGGCCGAGAGTTGTGCCCTTTGTGTTCTTGGTGAATTTTGATTTTTTTGATTCGTTGGATGAGTTAGAATCATTTAGGAATGTGATTTAATGTGGATTGTGAATTTAATCGGATTGAAACCGAATCAGACATAATTTTCCCTTCCATTGCCGAGAACAATAAGCATGATATGGGTTTTTGATTTTGATTATTTATGTTGGACACTAATTGATTTAAATGAACATGATTAATTGTGTAAATTAATATTTTAGAAATGTAATTTGGGTGGTTAATTGTGTAATGCACTTTAGGGTAATTAATTGGAAAATTGGATTTTTGTAATTTAATTGATTTGGGCCTATTTTGTGAAATGGGCTTAATGTTGTTATTGGGCTTAATGGGCTTTGTTGTACAAAGTTGGGTTAAGGCAAATTGGATTGGATCCAATTAGGCCCAAAACCGCTTCCATAAAGCCCAATGCGACTAAATGGACCTTTAAAGTTAAATTGGGCCTAATGGGTCAAAATTGATTTAAAGGCTTATGGGGTAATTTCCGGATTGGACTTTGGTTATCGGTTTGACCCGAGTTGACCAAAAGTCGACGCCTTAAGAAATTAATTAAAAGCCCATTGGACTTTAATTAAATTGACGTTGGACGTTAATCGGGCTTTGAGACCCGTATCGATTAAATTTGGAATTTAAGTCGTAAAAGGTTTATAAATAAAGTGTGTTATTTAATTTGGAATTAAATAGCGAATTAGAATTAAATGCGTATTAAATTGGATTTTAATTATGTAATTTAATTTAATTCGAGAATTCGTACTTTAAGTACTTATTCGCAAAACGAGTTTGACTCGAGCAAAATCAAATCGTTGTTTGAACATTGGATGGTCACTAATTATCAGATTAATTAATTGGATTAGAGATTGATTGATAACATGCTTGTGTGAATACATGGTTGCGATGCATGAATAATGTATATCGGATGGATATTAAATGAGTGGGACAATTTTAGAAATTGTTGTAATAAATTCGATTTATTAACTGGACCTGCGTGTCCAGCCTTATCACCTCCTATTCTTTGTATTCTCTTCTCACATATTCCCCTCAATGTAAATGAGGTTTCTTTAGAATGTAGTGTAACAGGTAGAAGCAGATAGTTGTGCTAGCGGGAGAGAGAAAGGGAGAGATTTGATCTAGGATCAATTGTGTAAAGTATCCATCCGCATATCATTATTACTTATCATATGCGCTTTATTATGTATTTAAAATGCATGTTTAAGGGTGTATGATGATGAGACCTTAAAAAAGATAATAAATTGGTTGCCAATTTGCACGCGAAAAACCCTCGCTAAATATTAAGTGTCTTTCCTTCCATTGAGTGATTCTCACTCAAGATCTAAGACGGCATTGGTTTGTTGGCCAAAGTGAAGGCCTTTGTCTGTCGAGGATGTGTTTGAATCACGAAGGCTTTGTTCCATATCAGTGTCTTGTCCAAGTTGTGGTTTGTTGGCCAAAGTCAAGACCACTTCTTGTCCATCGACATTGATTACGAAGCTTTCCATGGTCAATGGGTCGCGCTTGACTGGGATCACTAAGTTTGTTGTGCCGAAGCCAATGCTTAGTTGATTCAGAGGAAAAAGGTTAGGTAATACATTGAATGTATTGGCATATATAAGATATATGTTTCGGACTTGGATGTCCCCTTACCGGATCTAGGAATTGGATTGGATCCAATTGATCTTAGAGATCTACCTAGTTAATTATCATACAATTTGTTGGCCAAAGTCAAGATTGTGTGATACTTAACGGGATCCTAGCCCACTAGGAAACACGGTTTCCTGAGTACTCGACAGAGGGTTAGAGGCTCGCCGAAAAATAATGGGAGGCAAGAATTAAATTTGCAATATTCGTTCAATTACTCACCATACGCGCTCAAACAAATATCATTCGTCATATAAATTAAATGTTAGTTGGACTAATATTTAAATTGTTGTTTTATAAATAGTTGGACTATATATTCAAACTTTTCATTTATATTTGATTATATAATTGGATTATAATAATTAATATATTTGATTTAATTAATTATAGTTGATTAAATAGTTGGACTACAATAGTCATTATAATTAATGGTACCTTAATCATTGATTAAATAGTTGGACTATTAAAGTCAAGATAAAATTGAAAGATTGACGTTTAATTCATAATCCTAGGGAAAATGTAATTAAATGCTTTAATTTTCAAAATTGGGAATAAATTTTCAAGATGGTCCTGGAAAATAATAAGTTATTTTATTTGATAAAATAATAAATTAAGCCTAATGCCCGGAGTTAAGCAAATAGTAGAGTATAATCTTTGGAAGATTTATGTGATGACAACTTAAGTGCTTAATCCATTATACTTGTCAAGTAGACTCCTTAATTTCTGAATCAGAACTAAGGATTAGATCCTTAAAGTATGATGAAGAAATTGAAGGATCTTCATAAATCTATGTTTAGATTTTAGAAGTACTAAAATTGCGAAAGTTAACTCATGGAGGGTTAATGACTATTCTCAAGGAGATAAAGTCAAACTTTGCAATTAGGCAAGTAGCGCAAGGCGCACTTTACTTGATATTCTAGAAGGCCGAGGCTAGGCCAAAGGCTTCTGGAATGTTGAAAAGGGCAAAGGAAATATCATTATAATCTTCTAGGAAGATAAATGACATATCCTAAAATGTCTGCCTAAATGTGGCAAACGGGATCGCGGAAGCGTGACTGCCGTTTGGACAAAGCAGACATGAAGGAACTGAAGACGAGTAAGGCTCTGACTTCAAATATGTTTGTCATATATATATATATATATATTCATTACTAGTATTAAAATTGGATTTTAGATACTTAGTGTGATATATAAATATATTGATGTTCAGAATCTGTTTTGAACAGGATACTGACTTCAATAGAGATTTATCTACGAATTGTAAACGGGACGAAAGTCACTGTTTTAACCGTAGATACCTAGATTTAGGAACTACCGGTAGGTGTATACCTAAATTTGGAAATTGTTATAATGTAACTAGTTTGACTATATACATTATCTCTATATCAGTGTTTGACCCGCTGTGGATGAACCTTTATATACTAGAAAACTAAAGTGTTTTATTATATAAAGATGATATTGAGATAAACACATTAGATGTGAATAACAGTATTTATATTTAGAATATAAATAAAATCTCAAACGTATATAATGACAAACAAATAGCTCAAACTGATTTGATCAGAAGAAACCAATTGTGGCATTGTTGTCTGAAACACAATTAAACAAGAATCGTATATCCATACTTTTGAAGAGCGGGTACCTGGACATATTTGATTCCATTCAAATAAGGTCTACGAATCTAGTTTATTGGGCAAAGTGCCTAAAACACTATTTACTTGGTAAAAGTTTAAATGCCACCGATCTGTTAGCCCTAGTTCATAGTGAAGCAAGTGGGCCCATGTCTAACTAGGCTAGAGGTGGATATGAATATTTCGTGACCTATACGGATGTGGCATCGCGTAATGGTTGCGTGTTTCTTTTGAAGAACACAAATCGGAAACTTTTAAGTTTCGACACGAAATAGACAAACAGATCGGCTATAGTATTATACTGTCACGGTAAGACCGTAATGGAAAATACTTAGGCAATAAGTTTCTCATATACTTGAAAGAGTATAGTATTCTTTCAAAAGAGGACTCCTCCCGGAACACGTCAAGTTGACGGTGTGTCCGAACAGAGTAACCAAATTTTGTTAGACATGATAAAGGTTAATCATGAGTCGCTCTGAGCTACCATTTCCTTCAACGGATAAGCATAAACAGTGCAGAACTTATTTTGAATAAGGTTCCATTAAAATCTGTTGATAGATATTCATATTAGATATGACGGGAAAGAAACCGGGTTTCACATTCCTGATATTTGGGAATGCTAGGCATATGTTTGGATGACCAAATTAAAACCCAAATTGGATAAGTGCCAATTGTAGGTTATCCTAGGGATACATAGTATAGTACTTATACAACTCACATGATAACAATGTAATTGTTGCTCACCATGCGATTTTCTAAGAGAAATACCGATATGCAGTGGTAAGTGGGAGGATAGTAAAACTCGATGAAAATCGGAGTAATACTATTCAAGGCACCGCGTCCTAATGGAACACAAATGGTTCATCAAGGATGAAACTATACCATAATCTTCGAATACACAAGAACCGCGTATGTCGGAGAGAGTCAGAAAACAACCTAAGGTATGAGTTTCTGATCTCACCTCATAAAGATATAAATCCTATTGAGGTATACCAACTGACTACGTATGAGGAAGTGATACAAGGTATGACTTCATAATTATGAAAAAGTGTCATGAGTCCGAAATGGATTCCATGTATACCAACTACGTTTGGACACTAGTTGATGTACCGCAAGGCATTGTGCCTATTGGTACTATATAAGTCTTTAAGGAAGACATACATGGAAGGCAATATACCAACATACTAAGCTAGGCTTGTAGCGAAAAGGTAGAGTTATCAACATTGTGTTGATTACGACGAAACCTTTTAACTGTTGCCATGGTAAATCCATTTGGATAGTGCTTGTTGACGCTGCATGTTTCATTCATGAAATATGGCAGCAGAACGCAAAACCACTTTCCTTAACGGAAACCTTTTGGAGGATGTCTTCAACATCCTGTCGGTTTTGTCGTACCAAACAAGCAAACAAGGTTTGCAGGTTATTCGATCCATTTGGATTGAAGCAAGCATTAGGTTCTTGGAATTATCGTTTTGATGTAATCATAATAGTTTATGATTTAATTCAAAACGAAATGATTCTTGTTTATATAAGAGGGTTAATGGGAGCACACTGACAGTGGCTGTCCTATAAATAATGATAATACATCATTTCTTGGAAATGATATTCCCATAAACAATCGGTGAAAGCTTGGCTTTCGAGGAACTCTCCGAGAAATCGTACATTGAAAAATGTACGCGACCTGGTGTCTCATATGCTTTGAGCATATGGAGTCACAATCAGGCCGATCCATGTGTTAGTCACTGGATTGATGTTAAGAACATCCGTTAGTTTCTTAGAGAACTAAGGATGCTGTCTTATACTATGGAGATGGAGAACTTGAAGTGACTGGGATCACTGTAGTAAGTTTTCTAACCGATAAAGATGACTAAGAGTCGCAAACGGTACTATACAGTTTGCATAACGGTACAGTGAGCTGGAAATCTTCCAAGCAAGATATTGTTACCGAATAAACAACAAATACGGGTTATTGCTGCAGCTGAGGCGGTAATAGAAGCCATTTGGGTCGATAATAAATCTAATTAGATTAGATATAGTTTGTTAGCAGCTGGGCTAGGCGTCAGCACATGCTAAAGAATTAATGGTCTCATCAACAATCCAGATATATACTTCGATATTCATCTGATTCGTTCGGATCATACATCGTGGCGATGTGATGATCGTATAAATCGCATCAGATGATAATCATGCAAATCCGCTGACGAAAACCTTTTCTCAACAATTTGAGCCAACCGTATATAGTTCGGGTGTCAGACACCCGAGTGACTAGCTATTGGCCAAGTGGGAGATTGTTGGACAATTATGACCCATAGCGTCACTATTTGTACAGATCACGGTGTTGTTTTACAAATTAACTATGTGACAAAAGAGATTGCACTCTTATCATTTGTGATTAGATCACCTAGATATATAAATGATAGGAGGTCCCTTTGATTAGTTCCTAGATTGAGAATGATATGAGACAGTATCAATCCACGAGGATAAATCATTAAAAATCCCTAGTCAGAGCATTATCGAGATGGGACATCGATAAATGCGTAAAGGACTAGTATTACACTTGTGCGCGTTGTGAGGGCACAACATCATAGTTCTCATATATTGGGTATAAGGATACTCATGCAAGCGTATTAGGAGGTTGTGTTTCACTGATGTTACGGGAAACAGCTTCGCTCTGGATAGACCTCGTAGAATCCCATTGGTAGTATGACTATGTGTCTATGGGAGTCCGAAATCAGGGTAGGTGTATTTGGTCTTAACCTGAGACTTGCACCGCTAATGCATACGACAATCAATATACTTTGGTTGAGGTCGTCTACGGCTTTAACTGGTTCCTGTGTCTGCCAATTCTGGGTATATCAAGAATTATAGTGTGTTGGGTGTGATGTCGAGATTGAAGTGTCACTCCAGTCATATGGAGTTGATGATCGCGTAGGGATACAAAACTGGTTCTCTATAAAGGTTACAACCATCGGGATAATATGACTTGGTTGTGATTATCCGATTATAAAGAGACTAGTTGCTCGTTATCCGATATATGCTTCGTACGGGGCAGACACTGTACCAGCCCCAAGCCTCGCATGTGATCATCTGATTCTGGACAGAAATACGCAATACCACGTATAATACGCCTGATACAGATCCTTTATTCCGGTAAGGATATTTCCGGAGAATTGGGTAGGCATGGCGCTTTGCTAGAGGCCAACCTTGTTTGTGAATCGTAAAACGTAGTACGAGGTACTTACGTGTTCGGATAGTCCGACGACCGAATTTACTGCCAACGTATCTGGGGATCTCATGGGTCGCTTCCCAAAGATTCACCGATGACGTATGACTCGCACTTTTAATTATCCGGGATTAATTAGATGAGAGAGAAAATTAATCAAGGATTAATTGCGGAGATATTTTATCTGGGATAAAATATCAATTAAAGAGAGAGAACGATTAATTTGGAATTAATCAAGGAATTAATATATTCGATATATTAAACGAATTTGGATTTTGACGCGGAATTAAAAATAGATTTTAATTCTGGCGAACGAATTAATTTAGTGACTTCGCTAGGCGTAATCATTTAATTACGACGCAACGAAAAATTCATTAATTTGGAATTAGCGAACCCGGGTCGAGATGATTATTTGCGAGCACATTCGCATTTTGAATTCGAGTGCGGCACGTCAATTCAAGCGTCAAATTGCTAGTCGCATCAAGCGTCAAATCGCTAGTCGCATCAAGCGTCAAATCACTGTCACTTTGAGTGATGTGACTTGACAACTGATTGAAAGATGTGACTTGATGTGAGTTGATGGAAAGCTTTGAAAGCTTGAATGACATATATTATTATTATAATATTTGGTATATGTTATTGATATTGGAAATCAATTGCCATTACAACATTTTTCTCTCTTTATTTCTTCATCCTCTCTCACGCCATTTTCTTCTTCTTATGAGGCAGTGAACTGCCGAAAGTTTGAAGGAAAAAAAGAAGCACAAATGCTTGATTCTGTGGCAAAATCAAGAGAGCTAGCACTCCGACAGAGATCCGAAGGTGATAGGGAAGTTCACACATCATGAGCCGGGAACCATTTGATGAAGCTTGGAGATCGAAGATGATCCTCCAATGGCGCCAAACCAGTGAGCTGGGTGAAGTGAGGCAGTAAGTTATTTTTTTTGCCTCCGCGTCGCTCAACCGATCGATGTGAGTATTCCGTAACTTTCTCCATTTGTATTTGCACTTATTTCATGTTTGTTATTCGATCCTATGGACCTAGAAAGTCCAACACTGAGAGGTATGGGTTTCTGATCTCACCTCATGTAGATATTAATCTCATTGAGGATAACGAACCGGCTACATATGAGGAAACGATACAATATATCGATTCCGCTTTATGGCAAGAGGCCATGAAGTCCGAAATGGATTCTATGTACACCAACCAAAGTTTGGACACTGGTTGATGCACCAGAAGGCGTAAAGCCTATTGGATGCAAATGGGTCTTCAAGTAGAAGACCGACATGGATGGCAATGTACAAACGTACAAAGCTAGGCTTGTAGCGAAGGGGTACCGTCAACGACATGGTGTCGATTACGACCAAACTTTCTCACCCGTTGCCATGATTAAATCCATTCGGATAATGCTTGCTATAGCTGCATATTTCGATTACGAGATATGGCAGATGTTGTACAGTTATGACCCATAGCGTCACTATTTGTACAGATCATGGTGTTGTTGTACAAATTAACTATGTGACAAGGAGATTGCGCTCTTATCATTTGTGATTAGATAACCTAGATGTATAAATGATATGAGGTCCATATGATTAGTTCCTGGATTGAGATTATATGAGACAGTATCAGTCCTCGAAGGATTAATAATTAAATATCCCTAGTCGTAGTATTATCGAGACTGGACATCGATAATGCGGAATAGACTAGTATTGCACTTGTGCGCATTGTGGGAGCACAATGGCATAGTTCTCATATATTTAAGTATTGGATACTTATGCAAGTGTGATCGGAGGTTTTGTTTACCGATGGTGCGGAAACAGCTTCGCTCTGGATAGACCCCTCGGAATTCCATTGGTAGTATGACTATATGTCTATGGAAGTCCGAAATCAGGGTAGGTGTATTTGGTCTTAACCTGAGACTTGCACCGCTAATACTTGCGACAATCGGTATGCTTTAGTTTTGTTCGTCCAGGGCTTTAACCGGTTCTGTGTATGCCTCTGCTGGGTATATTGAGAATCGTAGTGTATTTGGTACGATGTCAAGACGAAAGTATCACTCCAGTCATAGTGGAGATGATGTCACGTAGGATACGGAACTAGTGCTCTTAAGTACTGCAGTCATCGGGATGATATGACTAGGTCATGTTCATCCGATTATAGAGACTAGTTACCAGACATCCGACATGTGCTTCGTACGGGGTAGACACATTCCAGCCCCAGGCCTAGCACGTGACATTAGATACTGGATCACAATATGCAATATTACGTATACTACACCTGACATAGATTATTTATTCCAGTAAGAATATTTCTGGAGAATTGGGTAGGCATGGTGCTTTGCTAGAAGCCAACCATGTCTTGTAAATCGGTAAGCACATGGTACGAGTTACGCACGTATTCAGATAATCTGATGACCGTATTTACTGCGAACATATCCAGGGATCTCTTGGGTCGCTTCCCAAAGATTCACCGATGACAGTTGACTCGAATTAGAATTAATCTGGGATTAATTAAGAGAGAGAATTAATCTGGGATTAATTAAGATGGAGAGAATTAATCTGGGATTAATTGAGGTATTATTTAATCTGGGATTAAATTTGTTCGGAAGAGAGAGAACACGATTAATTTGGAATAATCGGTAGAATAAATTTAATAGTTAAATTTGATTTTTCTATTTAATTTATTCGTATGGGCTAAATTAATATATCGGATATATAATATGAATTGGATTTCATTACGAAATTAAGTTGGACTTTAATACGAGCGATCGAATTAATTTAGAATGAATTCGTAAACGACATTCGTAATATATTTTACGAGGCGTCGTCATTTAATTAAATTAGATTTATTATTTGGTGACGAAATTCGTTTAATCGATTAAACGAATCCGAGCCGCGACAAACATTCGTAGAATCCATTAGAATTTTGAATTCAAATATGGGGCTCACTTCACATGTGGTAGTTGGCATTTATGCCAAGTCACCAACCATCCAACCACCTTGTAATGGTTTTGGCGAAACCATTTACCCAACCACCTAGTTTAGGTGAAAATGGTAAAATGGATTTTACCAAAAGCCTTCTCTCTCTCTCTTCACTTGTGTAATACAACACTTGAACCAAATGAAACCCTAATTTATCCTTGCTAGGGGGCGTGAGCTTCCTCCTCCCTCTCTTTGATGTTTTTGCAAAATCAACAAAGCTAGCACTTCATGGAATCAACTAAGGTATAGGGAAACCATCCATCTAAAGCTTGGAATCATCAAAGGAAGGATCTTGGAGATCTTCATTCAAACAACTCAAAGCTTGGAATCATTAAAGGAAGGATCTTGGAACCCACTCAAAGCTTGGAATCAACAAGGAAAGATCTTGGAGATCTTCTTCTTCTCAAAATTTTAAAAGCTCAAATCCATTCAATGTAAGTAATTCCGCAACTTATATAATGAATTTATGAACACCTTTTCTTGCTATTAGATCCTTTTCATGTTCTAGGAACACTAACAATGGTATCAAGAGCCAATTTTAAGCATGAAAATTTTAGGGTGCATGGGACTAAAATTTGGGGCTTTTATGTTTTGGACATGATTCTTTCAAATTGATGCTTTGAGCATGCTTAGAATATGATAACTTAGAGTTATGCATGAATATATTTGAAACAAATCAAATGAATCAAAAATTAAAAATTTCTTCACATGGCCGAATTTCACTGTACAGTGGACTGCAATTTTTTGATTTTTGTAACATGAAATGATGTGTTTAAATGTTGATTGTTGGTTTGATTGGATTGGAATCAAAGTCAATAAAGTTTATGTTAAAATCAAAGAGCATGTTGAGCATGAAATGATGTGTTTTGGATTCAATTTTTTGTTGAGCATGAAATGATGAATTTTGGCTTCAATTTATGTTAAGCATGAATTGATGGATTAAGCATGATTAATTAAGTTAATTGGTATTTTGGAAATATTGAGTTTATCTAATTAATCATGGGTAATACACTTTAATTAAAGTAATTGTGATATTTTGAATATTATAATTATGTTAATAAGCCTTTAATTAAGAATTGGGCTAAAAGTGTGTATTTGGGCTTAATGGGCTTGGTTTGACTAAGTTTGGTTTTGGACATTTGGATTGATCCAATTGGGCCCAAAATCAATTCCATAAAGTCCAAATATATCACTTGACCTTTAAAGAATTTAATTGGGCCTAATGGGCCTAAATTAATTTATAGGCAATAGGGTGATTCCTATTGGGCCTTGGCATTTTGGGTTTGATCCATTATGGCCAAAGCCGATGCCTTAAGAATTATTAAAAGCCCATTGGACTTTAATTAAAATGACATTGGATGTTATTGGGGCTTGGACCCATTAAGATTGGATTTGGAATCCAAGTCTTTAAGGCTTATAAGTAAATGTATATATTAATTTGGAATTAAATTGGAATTAGTATTGAATCCAAATAAATTGGATTTAAAGTTGTAGTTCAATATAATTCAAGAATACTTACTTTGAGTATTTATTATTAAACGAGTTTGACTCATGCAAATCAAATCGTTGTTTGAACATTGGATGGTCATTAATTCGAAGATTAATTATTGGATTAGATTGATTGAATAACATGATTTGTATGAATACATGAATGGGTTGTATGAATAATGTATATCAGATGGATATTAGAAGAGCGAGGGCAATTTTGGAAATTGAAATAAATTTAGAATTTATTTAAATTGGACCTGCGTGTCCAGCCTTTTATCTCCTTATTCTTTGCATTTCTCTTCTCACTTATTTCCTTCAATGTAAATGAGGTTTCTTTATTGTATTTTGTAATTGGGTAGAAGTTAGAATAGTTCTAGCCGGGGAGAGGAAAGGGAGTGATTTGTTCTAGGAACAATTTGTGACATATCCATCCGTATATGATTATTATTTATTTATTTATACGCACTTTATTATGTATTTAGAATGCATGTTTAAAGGTGTATGACGATGAGACCTTACAAAGATAATAAATTGGTTGCCAATTTGCACGCGAAAAACCCTCAAAACATATTAAGCGTTTTTCCTTCCGTTGAGTGATTCTTACTCAAGATCCAAAGTTGGCATTGGTTTGTTGGCCAAAGTCAAGACCTTTGTCAATTGCGGATGTGTTTGAATCATGAGAGTTTTGTTCCATATCGGTGTCTTGTCCAAGTCGTGATTTGTTGGCCAAAGTCAATCACTTCTTGTCCATCGACATTGATTACGAAGCTTTCCATGTCATAGGTTCCGCTTAACAGGGATCATTAAGTTTGTTGTGCCAAGCCAGGCTTTAGTTGATTCAGAGGAAAAAGTTAGGTAATATATTTGATATATTGGCATATATAAGATATATGTTTCGGACTTGGATGTCCACCTACTGGATCTAGGAATTGGATGAGATCCAATTGTTCTTAGAGATCTACCTAGTTAAGTATCATACAATTTGTTGGCCAAAGTCAAGATTGTGTGTTATTTAACGGGATCCTAGCCCACTAGGAAACATGGTTTCCCGAGTACTCGACAGAGGGTTAGAGGCTCGCAGAAAAATAGTGGGAGGCAAGTATTAGATTTGCAATATTCGTTTAGTTACTTGCCATACGCGCTCATCAAATATCATTCGTCAAATAAATTATATATTGTTTGACTAATATTATTGTTGTTTTAATTAAACAGTGGACTGTATTCAAACCCTTCATTTATAGTTGATTATATAATTGGATTATAGTATCAATATATATTTGAATTTTACCCTTCATTTATAGTTGATTATATAATTGGATTATAGTAATCAATATATTTGAATTTTACCAATCATTTATAATGATTATATAATTGGATTATAGTAATCAATATATATTTGATTTTAACCAATAAAATTGTAATAAGTTATATAGTTAGACATAGTAATCATTAACATTAGATTGTACTTGAAATCGTTGATTAAATAGTTGGACTATTAGAATCAAGATTAATTGAAAGATTAGTGTTTAAAACATTAGCCTATGGAAAATATTTTTAGACGACTTTAATTTTCAAATTGGGAATAAATTTCAGGATAGTCCTGAAACTAAGAAGTTACTTTATTTGATAAAATAAAATCTTAGGCCTAAGCCCGGAGTTAAGCAAATAGTAGAGCATGATCTTTGGAAGATTCATGTGATGATAACTTTAATGTTTAATCCATTATGCTTGCCATAACGACTCCTTAATTTCCTAATCAGAACTAAGGATTAGATCCTTAAAGTGTGATGAAGAAATTGAAGGATCTTCATAATCTATTCTTAGATCTTTAGAATATTAAATTGTAATAATAACTCTTGGAGAGTTAA
This sequence comes from Zanthoxylum bungeanum, assembly GCA_019454045.1. Taxonomy (NCBI): domain Eukaryota; kingdom Viridiplantae; phylum Streptophyta; class Magnoliopsida; order Sapindales; family Rutaceae; genus Zanthoxylum; species Zanthoxylum bungeanum. The sequence goes on along the minus strand of SKCR01030670.1, from coordinate 42,086 downwards.
TGGCTATTCTCAGGAGATAAAGCCAAAGTTTGCAATAAGGCAAGTAGCGCAAGGCGCACTTTACTTCGATATTCTAGAAACCCAAGGCTTGGCCAAAGGCTTCTGGGATATAGAAAATGGCAAAGGCAAAATCATTACTGTATTCTAGGAAGACAAATGACATATCCAAAGATGTCTGCTTAAACTATTGCAAATGGGATCACTGAAGCGTGACTGCCGTATGGACAAAGCAGACATGAAGGAATTGGAATGAGCAAGGCTCTGACTTCAATATGTTTGTCATAAATATGTTCACTACTAGTATTAAAATTGGATTTTAAATACTAAGTGTGATACATAAATTGCATTGATGTGCAGAATCTGCTATGAGCAGGATACTGACTTCAATTGAGAATTAATCTGCGAATTGGAAACGGGACGAAAATCGCTGTTTTTTAACCGCATATACCTAAGTTTAGGAACTACCCTTCGGGGTGTACTTAAATTAGGAAACTGTTATAATGTAACTAGTTTGACTAGAACATTATCTCTATATCGAGTATAACTCGTTGCGAGTACACTTTATGTTCTAGAACACTAAAATGTTTTATTTTATAAAGATGATATTGAGATAAACTCATTAGATGTGAATAACAGTATTTATATTTTGAATATAAATAAATCTCAAACATATAACATGACAAACAAATAGCTCAAACTGATTTGATCAGATGAGACTTATTTGTGGCAGTGTTTTTGGGACACAATCAAACAAGACTCGTATATCCACACTTTTGAAGAGTGGATACTAGGACGGATTTGATTCCATTCAAATGAAGTCTACGAATCTAGTTTATTGGGCAAAGTGCCTAAAACACTTTTACTTGGTAAAAGTATAAGTGCCATCGATCTATTAGCCCTTGTTCATAGTGACGTAAGTGGGCCCATGTCTAGCTAGGCTAAAGGTGGATATGAATATTTCGTGACCTTTACGGATGTGGCATCGTGTTACGGTTGTGTTCTTTTTGAAGAACACAATCGGAAACTTTTAGATTTTCGACATGAAATAGACGAACAGATCGGCTAAAGTATTAAAACATCATGGTTTGACCATGATGAAAATACTTAAGCAATAAGTTTCTCGTATACTTGAAAGAGTATAGTATTCTTTCAATGAGGACTCCTCCCGAATACGTCAATTTGACGGTGGTCCGAACGGAGAAATCAATTTTGTTGGACATGATAAGGTTAATCATGAGTCGCTCTGAGCTACCATTTCCTTCAAAAGGGATAAGCATTAACAGTGCAATACTTATTTTGAATAAGGTTCCATAAAAATCAGTTTGACAGATTTCATATTAGATATGAACAGGAAATAAACTGGGCTTTCTCTCTCCTGATGATTTGGGAATGCTAGGCATACGTTTGGATGATACCAAACTGGAACCCAAATTGGATAAGTGCCTAATGTAATTGGTTATCCTAAGGAAACTAAAGTATAGTACTTATACAACTCACTAGAGAACAATGTAATTGTTGCTCACCATGCGGTTTTCCTAAGAGGAATACCGATATGCAGTGGTAAGTGGGAGGATAGTAAAACTCGATGAAAAATCGGAGTTTTACTGTTCAAGGCACCAAGTCCTTAGTGGAACACAAACAGTTCATCAAGGATGAAGCTATACCAATAATCTTCGAATACACAAGAACAACATAGGTCGGAGAGAGTAAAAAAACAACCTGGGGTATGAGTTTCTGATCTCACCTCATAAAGATGTCAATCTTATTGAGGAATACGAACTTACTACCTATGAGGAAGTGATACAAGGTATCGACTCCATATTATGGCAAAGTTCCATGAGTCCGAAATGGATTCAATGTATAACAACTATGTTTGGACACTAGTTGTTGTACCACAAGGCATTGTGCCTATTGGTACTATATAAGTCTTCAAGGAAGACATACATGGATGGCAGCATACTAACATACTAAGCTAGGCTTGTAGCCGAAAGATATCATTATCAACATTGTGTTGATTACAACGAAATCTTTTACATGTTGCCACGTTAAATCCATTGGATAATGCTTGCTGATGCTGCATGTTTCATTATGAAATATGGTAGCTGAACCGAAAAATCGCTTTCCTAAAAAGGAAACCTTATGGAGGATGTTTTACAACATCCTGACGATTTTGTCGTATCAAAACTAGCAAACAAGGTTTGCAGGTTATTCGATCCATGTTTGGATTGAATCAAGCATTAGGTTCTTGGAATTATCGTTTTGATGTAATCATATGGTTTTATGATTTAATTCAAACGAGAAATGATTCTTGTGTATATAAGGAGGTTAGTGGGAGCATACTGAAAGTGAATGTCCTAAATAATGATGATATGTCATTTCTGGAAATGATATTCCCACATTACAATCGGTGAAAGCTTGGCTTTCATGAAATTCTCCGTAGAATTCTTGGAGAGACACCTTTATTCTAGGAATAAAGATCTATTGGGATAGATTTAAAGTTGTTAACACTCTTCGAGAACTCGTATATTGAAAATGTATGTGACCTAGTGTCTCATACTCTTTGAGCATATGGAGTCACAATAGGTCAATCAAGTGATAGTCACTGGATTGATAATAAGAACATATGTTAGTATCTTAGAGAACTAAGGATGATGTCTTAAACTATGGAGATGGAGAACTTGAAGTGACTGGGATCACTGTTGCAAGTTTCCTAACCGATTACTGAAAAATGAAAGTCGTAACAACGGTACTATACAGTTTGAATAACGGTACAATGAGCTGGGAATCTTCTAAGCAAGATGATGTTGCCGAATAAACAACAAATGCGGGTTATTGCTGCGGCTGAGGCAGCAATAGAAGCCATCTGGGTCATTAACAAATCTAATTAGATTAGATATAGTTCTGTTAGCAGCTGAGCTAGGCTACAACAATCGCAGAATAAATAATTAATGGTCTCATCAACGATCCAGATATATACTTCGACTATTCATCTGAATTTGGGCCAAATTTAATTAATTAATTTAATTAATTTGGAATTAGGCTTGTAAAGTTGTATTTGGGCTTAATGGGCCAAGTTTGGTTTAGGGTAATTGGTTGGATCCAATTGGGCCCAAAACCATATCCATAAAGTCCAAATATGACTTAATGGACCTTTAATTTTAATTGGGCCTAATGGGTCTAAATTGGTTTCTTGGCAAATAAGTGTGATTCCTTAATGGGCTTTGTATTTGGGTTTGACCCATATTGACCAAAAGTCCATGCCTTAAGAAATTAATTAAAAGCCCATTGGACTTTAATTAATTGACATTGGATGTTAATTGGGCTTTGAGACCCGTAACGATTAGATTTGGAATCTAAGTCGTAAAGGCACATTAATAAAGTGTAATATTTAATTTGGAATAAAATAATGAATTAGTATTAAATAAAAATTCAATTGGATTTAATTTTGTAGTTTAATATAATTCGTGAATTCGTACTTTGAGTACTTATTCACAAAACGAGTCGGACTCGCGCAAAATCAAATCGTTGTTTGAGCATTGGATGGTCATTAATTTTCAGATTAATTAATTGGATTAGATTGATTGATAACATGCTTGTGTGAATACATGGATGCGATGTATGAATAATACATATCGGATGGATATTAGATGGGTGAGGGCAATTTTGGAAATTGTTGTAATATATTTAGAATTTATTAAATTGGACCTGCGTGTCCAGTGTATTACCTCTTGACTCTTTGTATTTCTCTTCTCACCTATTCCCCTCAATGTAAATGAGGTTTCTTTAGAAGTGTTATGTAATCGGGTAGAAGTAATACTGTGCTAGCGGGAGAGAGGAAAGTGAGAGATTTGTTATAGGAATAATGTGTTAAGTATCCATCCACATATCATTATTATATTATTTATACGTGCCGTATTATGTTTTTGGAATGCATGTTTAAGGGTGTATGATCATGAGACCTAACAAAGATAATAATTGGTTGCCAATTTACGCGAAAAAACCCTCAATACATATTAAGCGTTTTTCCTTCCATTGAGTGATTCTTCCTCAAGATCCAAGACTGGCACTGGTTTGTTGGCCAAAGTCAAGACCTTTGTCCGTCGCGGATGTGTTTGAATCATGAAGGGTTTGTTCCATATCGGTGTCTTGTCCAAGTTGTGATTTGTTGGCCAAAGTCAAGATCACTTCGTGTTCATCGACATTGATTACGAAGCTTTCCATAGTCAATGGGTTCCGCTTAACTGAGATCATTAAGTTTGTTGTGCCAAAGCCAAGGCTTAATTGATTCAGAGGAAAAAGGTTAGGCAATATATTGGATATATTGGCATATATAAGATATATGTTTCGGACTTGGATGTCCACCTACTGGATCTAGGAATCAGATGGGATCCAATTGATCTTAGAGATCTACCTAGTTAATTATCATACAATTTGTTGGCCAATGTCAAGATTGTGTGTTATTTAACGGGATCCTAGCCCACTAGGAAACAAGGTTTCCCGAGTACTCCACATATGGTTAGAGGCTCACCGAAAATAGTGGGAGGCAAGTATTAAATTTGCAATATTCGTTTAGTTACTTGCCATACGCGCTCATTTTAATTTTTCGTCAATACGTAATTATTTATTAGTTGGACTAATATTTAATTGTTGTTTTAAATTAAACAGTTGGACTGTATTCAAACTACTTCAAATTATTTGTTGATTATATAATTGGATTATAGTAATCAATATAATTGAATTTAACCTATTAAATTATAGTTGATTATATAGTTGGACTATAGTATTAATTATATTAAATAGTACCTAAAATCGTTGATTTGATAGTTAGACTATTGGAATCAAGATAAATGAAAGATTAGCGTTTAGAACATAGTCCTGGGTGAAAATGTTTTTTAACAGCTTTAATTTAAGATTGAGAATAAAATCTCAAGATAGTCCTGGATGATCGAGAAGTTACTTTATTTGATATAGTAACGTCTCGAGCCTAAGCCCGGAGTTGAGCAAATAGTAGAACATGATATTTGGAATATTCATGTGATTATAACTTTAGTGCTTAATCTGTTATGCTTGCCGTAAAGACTCTTTAATTTCTCAAGCAGAACTAAGGATTAGATCCTTATAGTATGATATTGAAATTGAAGGATCTTCATAGATCTATCCTTAGATCTTAGAAGAACTAATTGCAATAGAAAATTCTTGGAGAGTTAATGGCTATACTCAAGGAGACAAAGCCAGAGTTTGCAATAGGCAAGAAGTGCAAGGCGCATCTTACTTCGACATCCCAGAATGCCAAGGCCTTGGCCAAATGCTTATGGGGTGTGGAAAAGGGGCAAAGGCAAAGTCATTATAATCTTCTGGGAAGACAAAAGACTATCTCAAGATGTCTGCCTAAAGTGTGGCAAACGGGGTCACTGGAAGCGTGACTGCCATATGGACAAGGCAGACATGAAGGTAGTGAAGACGGTGCAAGGCTTCGACTTCAAATATGTTTGTCATAAACATGTTCACTGCTAGTATTAAAATTAGATTTTAAATACTGGATGTGGTACATAAATATGTACTGGTGTGCAGTATCTGTTGATTAGCAGGACACTGACTTCAGTTGAGATTTATCTACGAATCGGAAACGGGACGACAGTCGCTATTTTAACCGTAGTTACCTAAATTAGGAACTACCTTTCGTGTGTGTCTTAAATTAGGAAACTGTTAAAATGTAACTAGTTTGACTAGAAAAATTATCTCTATATCAGGGTTTAATCCATTGCGGATATACCTTTATATTCTAGAACACTAAAGTGTTTCATTTTATAAAGATGATATTGAGATAAACACATTAGATGTGAAAAACAGTATTTATATTTTGAATATAAATAAATCTCAACATATGAAATGACAAACAAATAGCTCAAACTGAATTAATCAGTTGAGACTTATAGTGGCATATTGTCTGGGACACAATTAACAAGACTCGTATATCCACACTTTCGAAGAGTGGATATTTGGAAGGATTTGATTCTATTCAAATAATGTCTACGAATCTAGTTTATTAGGCAAAGTGCCTAAAACACCTTTTACTTGGTAAAAGTGTAAGTGCCATCGATCAGTTAGCCCTCATTCATAGTGACATAAGTGGGCCCATATCTAGCTAGGCTAGATAAGGATATGAATGTTTCATGACCTTACGGATGTGGCATCACGTTATGGTTATGTGTTTCTTTTGAAACACGAATCGGAAACTTTGATGAATTCAAGAGTTTCGACACGAAGTAGACAAACAGATCGGCTAAAGTATTAAACCGTCACGGTTAGACCATGATGAAAATACTTAAGAATAAGTTTCTCAAATACTTGAAAGAGTATAATATTCTTTCAATGAGGACTCCTCCTGGAACACGTCAATTGACGGTGTGTCCGAACAGAGAAACCAAATTTTGTTGGACATGATAAGGTTAATCATGAGTCGCTCTGAGCTACCATTTCCTTCTGGATACGCATAAATGCAACAACTTATTTTGAATAAGGTCCATAAAAATCTGTTATGACAGACTTCATATTAGATATGAACAGAAAAGAAACTAGTTTTCTCATTCCTGTAGATTTGTGTATGCTAGGCATATGTTTGGATGATACCAAACTAAAACCCAAATCAGATAAGTGCCTAATTGTGGGTTATCCTAGGGAAACCAAAGTATAGTACTTATACAACTCACTAGAGAACAATGTAATTGTTGCTCGCCATGCGGTTTTCGAAGAGGAATACCTATATGCAGTGGTAAGTGGGAGGAAACTAAAACTCGATGAAAATCGGAGTAATACTGTTCCAGGCACCGATTCCTTAATGGAACACAAATAGTTCATCAAGGATGAAACTATACCAATAATCTTCGAATACACAAGAACCGCGTAAGTCGGAGAGAGTCAGGAAACAACCTGGGAGGTATGGGTTTCTAATCTCACCTCATAAATATGTCAATCTTATTGAGAAATATGAACTTACTACGTAAGAGGAAGTGATACAAGGTATCGACTCCCAATTATGGCAAAGTGCCATGAAGTCCGAATTGGATTCCATGTATACCAACAAGTTTAGACACTGGTTGTTGTACGGAAGGCATTGTGCCTATTGGTACTATATAAGTCTTCAAGGAAGACATACATGGAAGGCAACATACCAACGTACTAAGCTGGGCTTGTAGCGAAAAGGTATCGTTATCCACATTATGTCGATTACGACAGAACCTTTAACCGTTGCCATTGTTAAATCCATTTGGATAATGCTTGCTAATGCTGCATGTTCATTTATGAAATATGGCAGCTGGAACGTCAAAATCGCTTTCCTTAAATAAAACCTTTTGGAGGATGTTTACAACATCCTGACAGTTTTGTCGTACCAAAATGAGCAAACAAGGTTTGCAAGTTATTCGATCCATGGATGGATTGAAGCAAGCATAGCGTTCTTGGAACTATCGTTTTGATGTAATCATAATGGAGTATGATTTAATTCAAACAAAAATGATTCTTGTATATAAGGAGGTTGGTGGGAGCGCACTGACAGTGAATGTCCTAAAATAATGATGATATGTCATTTCTTGGAAATGATATTCCCATAATACATTCGGTGAAAGCTTGGCTTTCATGAAAATTCTCTGTATAATTCTTGGGAAAGACAACATTTATTCTAGGAATAAAGATCTACTAGGATAGATCTAAAAGTTGTTCGCACTCTCCGAGAACTCGTACATTGAAATAAATGTACGTGACCTCGTGTCTCATATGCTTTGAGCATATGGAGTCACAATCGGGCCAATCCAAGTGATAGTCATTGGATTGATGTTAAGAACATCCTTTAGTATCTTAGATGATCTAAGGATGCTGTCATATACTATGGATAATGAGAACTTGAAGTGACTGGGTTCACCGTTGCAAGTTTCCTAACCGATATAAACGACTATAAGTCGCAATAAAGGTACTATACAGTTTGAATAACGGAACAGTGAGCTGGAAATCTTCCATGTAAGATACTGTTACTGAAATAAACAACAAAAGTGGATTATTGCTGCAGCTGAGGCAGCAATAGAAGCCTTTTGGATCAACAATAATCCTAATCAGATTAGGAGTAGTTCTTTTACCAACTGAGCTAGGCTACAGCACAGGCTAAAGAATTAATGGTCTCATCAACGATCCAGATAAACACTTCAATTATGCATCTGATTTGTTCAGATCATACATCGTGGCGATGTGATGATCGATCGAATAAATCGCATCAGATGTTAATCATGCAAATCCGCTGACGAAAGCATTTTCTCAGCAGAAGTTTGGCGAACCATACATAGTTCGGGTGTAGGACACTTGAGTGATTGGCTATAGGCCAAGTGGGGGATTGTTGGACAATTATGACCCATAGCATCACTATTTGTACAGATCATGGTGTTGTCGTACAAATTAACTATGTGACAAAGGAAAATTGCCCTTTTATCATTTGTAATTGGATTACCTAGATGTATAAATGATGAGAGGTCCATATGATTAGTTCCAGATTGAGATGATATGAGACAGTATCAATCCATAAAGGTTTAATCATTAAATATCCATAGTCAGAGTATTATCAAGATTGGACATCGATAATGCGTAAAAGACTAGTATTACACTTGTGCGCGTTGTGAGAGCATAACAGCATAGTTCTCATATATTTGGGTATAAGATACTCATCCAAGTGTAATAGGAGGTTGTTTTTACCGATGGTACGGAAACAGCTTCGCTCTGGATAGACCCCTCAGAATTCCATTGGTAGTATGACTATGTGTCTATGGAAGTCCGAATCAGGGTAGGTGTATTTGGTCTTAACCTGAGACTTGCACCGCTAATACTTGCGACAATCAATAAACTTTGGTTTTGGTCGTCCAGGGCTTTAACAGGTTCTGTGTACGCCTCTTCTGGGTATATTGAGAATCGTAGTGTATTGGGTGTGATGTCGAGATGGAAGTATCACTCCAGTCATAGTGGAGATGATGATCACGTAGGATACGGAACTTGTGCTCTTTTATGTTGCAGCTATCGGGATATTATGACTAGGTCATGTTTATCCGATTATAGAGACTAGTTACCAAAGATCTGATATGTGCTTCGTACGGGCATACACAATTCCAGACCCAGGCATAGCACGTGACATCCGATACTGGATCATAATACGCAATACTACGTATACTACGCCTGATATAGATCACATATTCCTTTAAGAATATTTCTGGAGAATTGGGTAGGCACGATGCTTTGCTAGAAGCTAACCATGTCTTGTAAATCGGTAAAAGCATAGTACTAGGTATGTACGTGTTCAGATAGTCCGATGACCGGATTTACTGCCAAATATATCCAGGGATCTCATGGGTCGCGTCCCGAAGATTCACGATGACGTATGACTCGCACTTTATTAATCTGGGATTAATTATAAGAGAGAAAATTAATCTAGGATTAATTACGGAGATATTTTATCTGGGATAAAAATTATTTAGAGAGAGAACGATTAATTTGGAATTAATCGATAAATAATATATTCGATATATTATACGAAATTGGATTTCGATGCGGAATTAAACTAAGATTTTAATTCAGGCGAACGAGTTCATTTAGAATTAATTCTTTAGCGACGTGAATAGTAATTTTGCTAGGCAAAATTATTTAATTGAATTTATTTAATTACGTCGCAACGGAAAATTCGTTAATTCGGAATTAGCGAACCTGAGCCCGAGAGTGTTTGCAGGCCCACTCGCATTTCGAATTCAAGTGCGGCCTATAAGTCACATCAAGCGTCAAATCATTAGTCACTTTGATTGATGTGATGTCTAGTCACTTTCAGTGATGTGACAACTGGTCACTTGTGATTGATGGTGGTGGTGGATGGCTTAAATGCCATTTACCAAATTTTGAATTTGGTATATCTTTATTTTTTTTTGGAAAAACAAACCACCTAACACATGTTCTCTTCTCTCTTCCAAACTCTGAGCCTTGGGCCATTTTCTTCTTTCATTTTTTCTGCAAATGTCGTGAGATGAAGGAGAAGCTTAGGAAGTTTTGTGGCAAAATTTCAAGAGTGCTAGCACACATTCGGGGTCTTACGAAGGTGATAGGGAAACTTACCCGTGGGCATGGAATGCACACCAAGCTTGGAGCTTGAAGGACCGAAAATTAGATCACAAAATGGAGTCAATGCCGAGAACTATGGAGGAAAAAGATTGAAGATTTTTTTTGTTCCTCGCATCGCAAAAGCCGATCAATGTAAGTATGATTCCGCCATACCTCTTTGAGTATTCACACATGATTTCTTTGCTTGAAATCGATCTTGGGACTAATTAGAAACCCAACAACAATATGAAAAATGCATGACTATACATGACTCTGACTGAACTGTAACTCAATCTGGTGGACTCAAACCTTATAGTGATTGCCATCAGTATCCATCCTATCAAGCGCGTCCTCTAGGTATCTTGCAAAACAAGAAACTGGGAATGGGGGATTAGATTGTTAGAACGATTTAAGTGAGTGGACAATTTACAATACAAACTGAAATACTATAGTGGAAAAAATTGATTCTAAAACCAAAATTCAGAAATAACTTGTATGAAAACTATTTTATGAAAATCTCATCTTAATTCTCTTCATAAAACTTATCTTTCCTGAACATTATTTATAAAACTGTTATTTTTTGAAAACGTTATTTTCTAAAAACTTTTCCTGAAAACTGTGTCTGAAAACTATTTCTAAAATCTGTGTCTGTCTCTGAAAAACTGACGTATGGGGGCGTTACGTATCGCCGTCCCCCAATATGTAAAACTAGAGCCAGGAATGCAAATCCACGACTTTGGGGGGTTACGTATCGCCGTCCCCCAAGCCACTGAACTAGAACCGGGGGTGCGGATCTATGCTACCCTCCAAGCTCTGAAACTAGGATCTAGGGGCATCTGTCAACCCTACTCCTGAACTAGAATCTAGGGGCATTATGTATCGCCGTCCCTCCAGTCCTCTATATGTGCACATGTCATCCGTCAATTCCATGGGTGTAACAAGTTACATACTGAGGTGAGTTTTTTCCCTCATGCCTCCAAAAATCACAAAACTCATGATTTAAATCAAATCTTTCTGAAATATACTTTTTTTTCTAAAAAAACTGAAAGTAAAACTGGCTAACGCCCTATGTACAAAAAAATAAGCCTTTACTTGAAACAATACAAAGGAAAAATCATTTTAGAAAGAGAGTATCCACTCACTGGTTTTGGAATCTGGCTATTACTTCTTCACTTACTTAGGATTTTACGGTTTCTGTGATGATCTAAAATTGATAACTTAATCAGAAAACAATTTACGGAATATGGTTGAAACTATTATCACTATATGACATACTATGCTTATGTCATGATAATTTTATGTAAATGAGTCGATACGAGACCCTAAGGATGGCCTCTAACACCCTGAGTTGAAACAAAAATATTTAGAAATTGTTCTTACCTTGCATCTCGATGCTGTGCTTGTCGAGTGGCGACGCACACGTCAATAGGTCCAAGCAGAGAGCATGCTCTGCTCAACGTCGTGACGCCGGGCACTCCGCGTCGTGATGCGTACCAGAATAGACCCGAGGCAGAGCCTTTATTTTGCACGTGTCATGATGCCAGATGATTAACATCGCGACGCTAAGCCATTTCCAGGGCCAAATTTCACTTTCCAAAAGCATACTCAAGCAATCTTTACTCCATCACCCCACACCATCACATAAGCAATTTTCTAAGGTTCAACATGTATCAAACTCTCCTTATATGATCTACTGAAGCCCCAACCATTATCTAGTGTCATTTATCCCTAAAGAATAACTTCTCAACACATCCACACACTAATCGGCCTTATCCAATGCTAATACTATCATTACCCTTCTCAAAATACATGCCAATAACTTAAACAAAGTTAATTAAGCAAACCCAAACTCTAGCGTATGATGGGTCCGAATTTGGGGGCTTTATTCTCTTATTCAAATTGAAAAATAAATGACAGAATGAGAGTTAGAAGCTTACCTTGAGTTCTTGAAGCTTGAAACCATCATCATTCATCAAGGTTTGATATGAGAAAGAAGAGACCAAGGATCACGTTTTTATCTCCTTTTTTGTTTTGAATGAGATGAATGAATAGTGTTAGTGTCCTAGACAAGCCCAAGGATCCTAAACAAGATTTATGTGTGAATAAAATCAGAGAAAGTTGCGGAAGACTTACAATGATCGGTTGAGGAATTTCAAAAAAATTATCCTTGAATGTTGAGGCTCCAAGTTTTGTAGAGTGTTTCCAACACTTGGGTGAGTTTCCTTAACACCTTATTCAACTCCTTAAGTTCTAGCTTACTTGAATTTTGCAACAAAACTTCAATGAGAGAAAAGAAGCTCACAACTTCATGAAGAAAAAGAAGGGAGAAAATAGTAGTTTTTGTGTTTTCCAAAAACTTATCTTAAAAAGTTGTGTGATGTGCAATTGAAGTCCAACCTTAATATTGCCAACCACTTACATCACAAAAAGTGACATGTGATGTAAGTAAAGTGGGTCCCACCACTTTAAATTCAAAATTTGGTTGGCTTACACAATACACTTTGGGCCCGGTTCGTTTAATCCGACTAAAAGAATTTTCCGTCGTGAAATAATTAAATTCAATTTAATTAAATAATAATGGCTAGCAAAATTATTACGAAAGTCGCTTACGAATTAATTCCAAAATAATTCGTTCGCACGAATTAAAATCCAATTTTAATTCCACATTGAAATCCAATTTCAATTTAATATATCCAATATATTATTTTAGCCCAATTAAATAAATTAAATAGTAAAATCCAATTAAACTATTAAATCTACTTTGCAGATTAATTCCAAATTAATCGTGTTCTCTTTCTACACGAATTAATCCCATATTAATTCTTGACGCAATTAATCCCATATTTATTTTCTCTCATGATTAATCCCAGATTATTTCTTACCGTAATTAATCCTAGATAAATTTTCTCTCTCATAATTAATCTCAGCTTAATTCTGTTCGAGTCAAATATCATCGGTGAATCTTTGGGAAGCGGCCCAATAGATCCCTGGATATGTTGGCAGTAAATACGGTCATCAGACTATCTGAACACGTGCGTACCCGGTACCACATTCTTACCGATTTACAAAACATGGTTGGCTTCTAGCAAAACATCGTGACTACCCAATTCTCCAGAAATATTCAACGAAAACTATATAATCTGTATCAGGCATAGTATACTAAGTATTGTGTATTACAATCCTGTTGGACAATTATGACCCATAGCATCACTATTTGTACATAACACGGTGTTGTTGTACAAATTAACTATGTGACAAATGAAATTGCTATTTTATCATTTGTAATTGGATTACCAAGATACATAAATGATAAAAATCCATATGATTAGTTCCGGATTAATAAGATATGAGACAATATTAATCCAGTAAGGTTTAATCATTAAAATATCCATAGTCGTAGTATTATCGAGATTGGACATCGATAATGCGGAATATACTAGTATTGCACTTGTGCACGTTGTGGGAGCATAACTTCATAGTTCTCATATATTTAAGTATTTGATACTTATGCAAGTGTGATATGAGGTTGTGTTTACCGATGGTACGGAAATAGCTTCACTCTGGATAGACCCCTCGAAATCCCATTGGTAGTATGACTATGTGTCTATGGGAGTCCAAATCAGGGTAGTGTATTTGGTCTTAACTTGAGACTTACAACGCTAATACTAGCGACAATCAATATACATTGGTTTTGGTCGTCCAAGGCTTTAACTGGTTCTATGTTCACCTCTTATGGGTATATTGAGAATCGTAGTGTATTGGATGTGATGTCAAGATGGAAGTATCACTTCAGTCATATGGAGATGATGATCACGCAGGATAAGGAACTGGTACTCTTGTATACTGTAGCTATCGGGATAATATGACTATGTCATGTTTATCCAATTATAGAGACTAGTTACCAGAGATCCGATATATGCTTCGTACGGGGCAGACACAATTCCAGCCCCAGGCCTTGCATGTGACATCTGATACTGGATCACAATACGCAATATTATGTATACTACGCCTGATACATATTATATATTCCTTTAAGAATATTTCTGGAGAATTGGGTAGTCACGGTGCTATGCTAGAAGCCAACCATGTCTTGTAAATCGGTAAAAACGTAGTACTAGGTACGTACGTGTTCAGATAGTCCGACGACCGGATTTACTGCCAACACATCCAGGGATCTCATGGGTCGCTTCCCAAAGATTCAGCGATGACGTATGACATAAACATAATTAATCTGGGATTAATTATTAGAGAGAGAAAATTAATCTAGGATTAATTACAGAGATATTTTATCTGGGATAAAATACTATTTAAAGAGATAGAACGATTAATTTGGAATTAATCGATAAAAAAATATATTCGATATATTAAACGAAATTAGATTTCGACGGGAAATTAAAATTGGATTTTAATTCGGGCAAACGAGTTAATTTAGAATTAATTCGCAAGCGACGTGAATAGTAATTTTGCTAGGCATAATTATTTAATTAAATTTGATTTAATTACGTCGCAACGGAAAATTCATTAATTCGGAATTAGCGAAATCGAGGCCGGGAGTGTTTGCGGGCCCACTCGGATTTTGAATCAAGTGGGGCCCACATGTCACATCACAAGTCACATCACTTGTCACTTTAAATTAACTTTATGGTGATGGGTTTTGGTGGGTTAGTGAAGACTTGTTTTTACACTACAAATTGTAATGATGGAATACATATACCAAATATTGGTTTTGGTATATCTTGATTTTGGTTTTTGAAATCAAAACACACAATTTCCTTCTCATTCTCTTCTCTCATCTCTCACGCCCAAATGCAGTTTTTTCCTCCCAAAAGTTTCTAAGGCTTGGCCGAATTTCAAGAGGGAAAAAGGGAAACAATTTGTTGCAAATTTTTCCAAGTGCTAGCACACTAAAGAGATCATTCAAATATGATAGGGAAACCCATCTATGAGCTTGGAATCAACACTCAAAGCTTGGAGCTTGAAGAGTATAACAAAGGGTGTTGGCCGAATACATCAAAAGGAAAAGCTTGGAGCAACTTCTCAATGGCAAAAGTTTTGAAATCTTCGCCAACATCCAACCGATCAAAGTGAGTATTTCCGCCACCTTACTTTGAGTATTCACACATTTCATTTGCTTAATTTGATCTTGGTTTGACCTTGAAAACCAACAATGGTATCAGAGCGGTTATTAAGCATGAAATTGAATTTAGGGTAAAATTTGGGTAAATTTGATTTGAGCATGATTTAACCTAATTGTTTGTTTGAGCATGCTTGTATATGGATAACTTAGAGTTATATATGATCAATTTGATGAAAATTGAATTAGATTAATTTTCCCCAATTATTTTGGCTTGGCCGAATATGTGATATGCCCTAAGTCATGGTATTTTTTGTTCTTTTGATCATTGGATGAGTTTAAAGACTTGGGACAAATTGATTAATGATTTAATTGGATTGAAATCGAAATCGGTTTTAAAAAAACCCAAAATGCCATGAGCTTTAAAGCATGAAATGAGATGATTTTTTGTTTCAATAATGTTGGACATGTGTTGAACAAATTAAAGCATGATTAATTGATTAAATTGATATTTTTGAAATGTTAATTTAGATAATTAATCAGTGTAATACACTTGAATTGATTAAATTATGATATTTAGAATATTGGAATTTAATTAGTTGGGCTAAATTTGGAATTGGGCTAAAAATATTGTATTTGGTATTATTGGGCTTGGTTGGGCCAAGTTTGGTTTAGGTTAATTGGTTTGATCCAATTGGGCCTAAAACCATTTCCATAAAGTCCAAATATGATATAATGGGCCTTTAAAATTTTAATTGGGCCTAATGGCCTAAATTGATTTTTGGCAAAGGGTGATTCCGTATTGGTTTTGGTTGCCAAAGTCCATGCCTTATAAATTAATTGAAAGCCCATTGGACTTTAATTAAATTGACATTGGATGTTAATTGGCCTTTGAGACCGTAATGATTAGATTTAGAATCTAAGTCATAAAGGCACATTAAAAAGTCAAGATCACTTCTTGTTTATCGACATCGATTACGAAGCTTTCCAAGGTCAATGGGTCCCGCTTAACTGGAATCATTAAGCTTGTTGTGCCAAAGCCAAGGCTTAGTTGATTCAGAGGAAAAAAGTTAGGGAATATATCGGATATATTGGCATATATTAGATATATGTTTTGGATTTGGATGTCCACCTACTGGATCTAGGAATTGGATGAGATCCAATTGATCTTAGAGATCTACCTAGTTAAATATCATACAGCTTGTTGGCCAAAGTTAAGGTTATGTGTTATTTAACGGGATCCTAGCCCACTAGGAAACTAGGTTTCCCGAGTACTCAACAGAGGGTTAAAGGCTCACCGAAAAATAGTGGGAGGCAAGTATTAAAATTGCATTTTCGTTTAGATACTTGCCAATACGCGCTGATTTCATTTTTTTCGTCAATACATGAATATATTAGTTGGACTAATATTTAATTATTGTTTTAACATAAACAGTTGGACTGTATTCAAACTACTTCAAGTTATAGTTGATTATATAATTGGATTATAGTAATCAATATATTTGAATTTAACCAATCAAATTATAGTTGATTATATAGTTAGACTATAGTAATCATTATATTCAAATGTACCCGAAATCATTGATAAATAGTTGGACTATTGGAATTAAGATAACTGAAAGATTAGCGTTTAAAACATAATCCTGGGTGAAAATGTCTTTAAAACGGCTCCAATTTTCAGATTGGGAATAAAACCTCAGGATAGTCTTGGGAACTGAGAGGTTAATCTATTTGATAGAATGACATCTCGGGCCTAAGCCGGAGTTGAGCAAATAGTGTAGCATGAGTTTTGAAGACTCATGGTGATGATAACTTTAGTGCTCAATCATTTATGCTTGATGCAATGACACTTTAATTTTGTCGTCATAATTAAGGATTAGATCTTTATACCATGATGTTGAAATTAAAGGATCTTCATAGATCTTAGAAGAACAAATTGCAAAAGAAGCTCTTTCGCTCATGTATGTCAGAGGGTACATCTGTCGAGCACAAGGTGTCGCAGATGATTGCTGACATCGATCAGCTAGGTTAGCTGGGCATTACCTACGTGGCCGAGACTACTAAAGATTTGATCTTATAGTCTCTACCCGGAAGCTGGGGCAGGTTCATTATGAACCAAGAGTAAACTCTTGGAGAGTTGATGGCTATGCTAAAGGAGGCAGAGCCAGAGCTTCTAAAAGGGGCAAAGGTAAAATCGTCACAGTCTTCTAGGAAGACAAAAGACATTTCCGAAGATTTCTGCCTAAACTGTGGCAAACCGGGTCACTGGATTCGTGACTGCCAAATGGACAAGGCAGACATGAAAGAAGTGAAGAGGGGAAAGGCTCCGGCTTCAAGTATGTTTGTCATAAACATGTTCACTATTAGTTTCAAAGTTGGATTTTGATACTAGATGTGGTACATAGATATGTATGGATGTGCAGAATCTGCTGATAAGCAGGAGACTGACTTCAGTTGAGATTGACCTATGAGTCAGAAACGGGACGAGAGTCGCTGTTTTAACCGTAGAAACCTAAGTTTAGGAACTACCCTTTGGGCATATACCTAGTTTGACTAGAAACATTATCTTTATATCTAAGTTTAACCCGTTGTGGGTATACCTTTATATTCTAGAACACTAAAGTGTTTTATTTTATAAAGATGATATTGAGATAAACACATTATATGTGAATAACAATATTTATATTTTGAATATAAATGAATCTCATACATTTGACATGACAAACAAATAGCTCAAACTGAATTAATCAGATGAGACTTATTTGTGGCATTGTTGTCTAGGACACATTAACAGGACTCGTATATCCACACTTTCGAAGAGTGGGTACTATGACGGATTTGATTCTAATCAAATGATGTCTACGAATCTAGTTTATTAGGCAAAGTGCCTAAAACACCTTTTACTTGGTGAAAGTGCTAGTGCCACCGATCTGTTAGCCCTTGTTCATAGTGACGTAAGTAGGCCTATGTCTAGCTAGGCTAGATGTGGATATGAATACTTCGTAACCTTTACGGATGTGGCATCGGGTTATGGTTATGTGTTTCTTATGAAACATAAATCGGAAACTTTTGATAAAATCAAAGAGTTTCAACACGAAGTAAACTGACAGATCGGCTAAAGTATAAAACCGTCACGGTTAGACCGTGGTGGAAAATACTTAGGCAATAAGTTTCTCGAATATTTGAAAGAGTATAGTATTCTTTCATAGTGGACACCTCCCGGAACACCTCAATTATGACAGTGTCCAAACGGAGAAACCGAATTTTGTTGGACAAGATAAGGTTAATTATGAGTCGCTCAGAGCTACCATTTTACTTCTAGGGATACGCATTAAAAATGGCAATATTTATTTTGAATAAGGTACCATGAAAATCTGTTAGACAGATTTCATATTAGATATGAACATGAAAGAAATCGGGTTTTCTCATTCCTGAAGATTGGGAATGTTAGGCATATGTTTCGATGATACCAAACTAAAAGTTGGGAGAGACAACCTTTATTCTAGGAATAATGATCTACTGGGATAGATCTAAAAGTTGTTGGCACTCTCCGAGAACTCGTACATTGAAATATATGTACGCGACCTGGTGTCTCATATGCTTTGAGCATATATAGTCACAATCAGGCCAATCCAAGTGATAGTCACTGGATTGATGTTAAGAACATCCTTAAGTATCTTAGATGAACTAAGGATGCTTTCTTAAGCTATGGAGAAGGAGAACTTGAAGTGACTGGGTTCACTGTTTCAAGTTTCCTAACCGAAAAAACGACTATAAGCCATAATAAGGGTACTATATAGTTTGAATAACGGAACAGTGATCTGGAGATCTTCCAAGCAAGATACTGTTGCCGAATAAACAACAAAAGCGAAATATTGCTGAAGCTGAGGCATCAATAGAAGCGTTTTGGATCTATAATAATCCTAATTAGATTAGGTGTAGTTCTGTTAGCGGCTGAGCTAGGCTACAGCACAGACTAAAGAATTAACGGTCTCATCAACGATCCAAATATACACTTCAATTATTTCATCTGATTCATCGGATCATACATCGTGGCGATGTGATAATCGAATAAATTGCATCAGATGATAACTTTGCAAATCCGCTGACGAAAGCAATTTCTCAACAGAAATTTGAGCGACCAGTACATAGTTCAAGTGTAGGACACTTGAGTGATTGGTTATAGGCCAAGTGGGAGATTATTGGACAATTAAGACCCACAGCACCACTATTTGTACTGAACATGGTGTTGTTGTACAAATTAACTTTGTGACAAAGGAAATTTCTCTTTTATCATTTGTAATTGGATTACCAAGATACATAGATGATAAAAGTCCATATGATTAGTTCCGAATTAATAAGATATGAGACAATATTAATCCAGTAAGGTTTAATCATTAAAATATCCCTAGTCGTAGTATTATCGAGATTGGACATCGATAATGCGGAATAGACTAGTATTGCACTTTGCGCATTGTGGGAGTATAACGGCATAGTTCTCATATATTTAAGTATTGGATACTTATGCAAGTGTGATATGAGGTTGTATTTACCGATGGTACGGAAAACAGCTTCGCTCTGGATAGACCCCTCGGAATACCATTGGTAGTATGACTATGTGTCTATGGGAGTCCGAATCGGGTCAGGTGTATTTGGTCTTAACCTGAGACTTACATCGCTAATACTTGCGACAATCAATATACTTTGGTTTAGGTCGTCCAGGGCTTTAACATTTTTGTGTACGCCTCCTCTGGGTATATTGAGAATCGTAGTGTATTGGGTGTGATGTTAAGATGGAAGTATCACTTCAGTCATATGAAGATGATGATCACGCAGTCATACAATCGTAGTGTATGGAAGTATCAATTATATAGACTAGTTACCAGAGATCCGGTATATGTTTCGTACGGGGCAGACACAATTCTAGTCCCAGGCCTTGCATGTGACATCCGATACTGGATCGCAATACGCAATACTACGTATACTACGCCTGATACAGATTATATATTCCTTTAAGAATATTTCTGGAGAATTGGGTAGGCACGGTGCTTTGCTAGAAGCCAACCATGTCTTGATCGGTAAAAACATAGTACTAGGTACGTACGTGTTCGGATAGTCCGACGACCTGATTTATTGCCAACATATCCAGGGATTAATTATTAGAGAGAGAAAATTAATCTAGGATTAATTACAGAGATATTTTATCTGGGATACAATACTATTTAAAATGGAGAACGATTAATTTGGAATTAATCGATAAAATAATATATTCGATATATTAAACGAAATTAGATTTCGACTCGGAATTAAAATTGGATTTTAATTCGGGCAAACGAGTTAATTTAGAATTATTTCGCTAGCGACGTGAATAGTAATTTTGCTAGGCATAATTATTTAATTAAATTTGAATTAATTACGTCACAACGAAAAATTCGTTAATTCGGAATTAGCAAAACCGAGCCCGGGAGTGTTTACGGGCCCACTCAGATTTTGAATCAAGTGGGGCCCACATGTCACATCACTTGTCACTTTAAATTAACTTTATGGTGATGGGTTTTTGTGGGTTAGTGAAGACTTTTTTTACACTCCAAATTGTAATGATGGAAGACATATACCAAATATTGGTTATGGTATATCTTGATTTTGGTTTTTGAAATCAAAACACACAACTTTCCTTCTCTATCTTCTCCCACCTCTCATGCCCAAGTGCATTTTTTTCCTCCCAAAATTTTCTAAGGCTTGGCCGAATTTCAAGAGGGAAAAATGGAAACAATTTGTTGCAAATTTTTCCAAGTGCTAGCACACTAAAGAGATCATTCAGAGGTGATAGGGAAACCCATCTATGAGCTTGGAATCAACACTCAAAGCTTGGAGCTTGAAGAGCATAACAAATGGGGTTGGCCAAATACATCAAAAGAAAAAGCTTAGAGCAACTTCTCAATGGCAAAAGTTTTGAACTCTCCGCCAACATCCAACCGATCAAAGTGAGTATTTACGCCACCTTACTTTGTAGTATTCACACATTTCATTTGCTTAATTTGATCTTAGTTTGACCTATAAAACCCAACAGGTCAAGTATCGGATGTCACATTCTAAGCCTGGGGCTGGAATTATGTCTGCCCCGTACGAAGCATATATCGGATCACTAGCAACTAGTCTCTGTAATCGAATAATAATGACCTAGTCATACTATCCCGATAGCTGCAGCATTAATGAGTACTAGTTATGTATCCCTGTGTGATCATCATCTCCATATGACTGAAGTGATACTTCCATCTTGACGTCACATCTAATACACTACGATTCTCAATAAACCCAGAATAGGCGTACACAAAACCTGTTAAAGCCCCGGATGACCAAAACCAAAGCGTACTGATTGTCGCAAGTATTAGCGATGCAACCCTCAGGTTTAGACCACATACACCTACCCTGATTCGGATTCACATAGACACATAGTCAAACTACCAATGAGATTCCGAGGGTCTATCCAGAGCGAAGCTGTTCCCGATCCAACGGCTAACAGAACCTCATATCACACTTGCATAAGTATCCAATACTTAAATATATGAGAACTATGTCGTTAAGTTTCTATAACGCGCACAAATGTAATACTAGTCTATTCTGCATTATCGATGTCCAGTCTCGATAGTACTACGACTAGGGATATTTAATGATTAAACCTTTCGTGGATTAATATTGTCTCATATCTTATTAATCCAGTACTAATCATATGGACTTTTATCATTTAAATATCCAAGTAATCCAATTACAAAATGATAAAAGAGCAATTTGCTTTGTCAAATAGTTAATTTGTATAAAGAACACCATGACTTTTACAAATAGTGATTCTATCGGTCATAATTGTCCAACAATATCCCACTTGGCCTATAGCCAATCACTCAAATGTCTAACACCTAAACTATGTACGGGCCGCTCATGCTTATGCTGAGATATCACTTTCATCAGCGGATCTGCAAGGTTACCATCTGAAACGATCTTTCGATCTTGACATCGCCACAATGTATGTTCTCACGAATCAGATGAAACTGTTCGAAGTACATACTTGGATTATTGATGAGACCGTAATTCCTTAGCCTGTGCTGTAGCCCAGCTCAGCTACTAACAGAACTACTCCTAATCCAATTAGGAATTTTATAGATGCAAAATGTTTCCTTTGCTGCCTCAGCCGCATCAATATAATCTGTTCTGTTGAATCGGCAACAATATCTTGATAGGAAGATTTCCAGCTCACTGTTTCATTGTTCAAATAAAATATGTACCCTTATTGCGGCTTATAGTCGTATTTATCGGTTAGGAAACTTGCATCGGTGAACCCAGTCACCTTAAGTTCTCATTCTCTATATAATAAGAAAGCATCCTTAGTTCGTCTAAGATACTTAAGGATGTTCTTTACATCAATCCAGTGACCATCACCTGGATCGGCCTGATTGTGACTCCAGATGCTCAAAGTGTTGGAAAATACTAAGCATCCCAAGAACATTTCAAGCATTGAAAATAAGTGCGAATACAACGAGGGAGTTGCGGAATACTCACAACGATCGGTTGAGCGATGCGCGAGGCAACAAAAATTATTTTCTGCCTACATGGACTGTTCGGCAGTGAGCTGCTGTGGCTCCTCCAAATTCGGCCATTGTTGCTCCTTGAACAAGCTCCAAGCTTCGTCAAACGTTTCCCGACTCATGGGTGGACTTCCATATCACCTTCGCATGTCTTCGTAGTGTGCTAGCACTCTTGCTTTTGCCACAAAATCATGACCTTTGGCTTCCCATTGCTCTCGGTTTACTGGGCAGAAAACAGAAGCATGAACTGCCCACCATGGGCGTGAGATGAGAGAAGAGAGGAGGGTGAGAGAGATATGTTGGTTGGTGAGAAAAGTGTATCAAACACACTTAATCAATTTCCAAAATTAAGTACTCTTTTCTCTTTCCAAAATTCAAGCCTTTTAGGCTCCAACCACTAACATCAACTCCATCAATCAATTAATAGTGACTGGCGTCAATCACTCGATGTGAAAGACATCTATCACTTGATTGACGGATGATGTGACGCTAGATGCGACTAGCGATTTGACGCTTGATGTGATTTACGTGCCGCACTCGAATTCGAAATGCGAATGCGCTCGCAAATAATCCCGCATCGGGTTCGCTAATTCCAAATTAACGAATTTTCCGTTGCGACGTAATTAATCTAATTTAATTAAATAATCATGCCTAGCATAATTACTATTCACGTCGCTAACGAATTAATTCTAAATTAACTTGTTCGCCCGAATTAAAATCTAATTTTAATTCCGCGTCGAAATCATATTTCGTTTAATATATCGAATATATTATTTTAATCGATTAATTCCAAATTAATTGTTCTCTCTTTAATTGATATTTTATCCCAGAAAAAATATCTCCGCAATTAATCCCAGATTAATTTTCTCTCTCATCATATTAAGTGCGAGTCATACGTCATCGGTGAATCTTCAGGAAGCGACCCATGAGATCCCCGGATATGTTGGCAGTAAATACGGTCGTCAGACTATCCGAAGACGTAAGTACCTAGTACTACGTTTATACCAATTTACAAGACAAGGTTGGCTTCTAGCAAAGCGCCATGCCTACCCAATTCTCCAGAAATATCCTTACAGGAATATAAGGATCTATATTAGGCGTAGTATACATAGTATTGTGTATTTCGATCCAGTATCGGATGATCACATGCAAGGCCAGGGGCTAGTACAGTGTCTGCCCCGTACGAAGCGTATATCGGATTACGAGCAACTAGTCTCTTTAAAATCGGATAATCATGACCAAGTCATATTATCTCGACGGTTGCAACCTTTTTAGAAAACCAGTTATGTATCCCTGCGCGATCATCAACTCCATATGACTGGAGTGACACTTCTGTCTCGACATCACACCCAACACACTACGATTCTCGATATACCCAGAAGAGGCGTACACAGAAACCGATTAAAGCAATGGACGACCAAAACCAATGTATATTGATTGTCGTAAGTATTAGCAGTGCAAGTCTCAGGTTAAGACCAAATACACCTACCCTGATTTCGGACTTCCATAGACACATATTCATACTACCAATGGAATTCCGAGGGGGTCTATCCAGAGCGAAGCTGTTTCCCATACCATCGGTAAACATAACCTCCTATTACACTTGCATGAGTATCTTATACCCAAATATATGAGAACTATGCCATTGGGCCTCCACAACGCGCACAAGTGTAATACTAGTCTTTTACGTATTTATCGATGTCCAATCTCGATAATACTCTGACTAGGGATATTTAATGATTTATCCTTCATAGACTAATACTGTCTAATATCATTCTCAATCCAGGAACAAATCATAAGGACCTCCTATCATTTATATATCTAGGTGATCTAATCACAAATGATAAGAGTGTAATCTCCTTTGTCACATAGTTAATTTGTACAACAACACATGATCTGTACAAATAGTGACGCTATGGGTCATATTCGTCCACCACAATCTCCCACTGGCCTATAGCCAGTCACTCGAGTGTCTAACATTCGAACTAGGTACGGTTGGCTCAAACTACTGAGAAAAGGCTTTCGTCAGCGGATTTGCATGATTATCGTGATGCGATTTATTCGATCATCACATCACCACGATGTATGATCCGAACGAATCAGATGAATATCAAAGTATGTATCTAGATCGTTGATGAGACCGTTGATTCTTTAGCTTACGCTAAAGCCTAGCTCAGCTGCTAAAAGAACTATATCTAATCTAATTAGATTTATTATCGACCCAAATGGCTTCTATTGCTGCCTCAGCTGCAGCAATAACCGTATTTGTTGTTTATTCGGTAACAGTATCTTGCTTGGAAGATTTCCAGCTCACTGTTCCGTTATTCAAATTTTATAGTACCGTTGTTACGACTTATAGTCATTTTATCGGTTGGGAAACTTACAGTAGTAATCCCAGTCACTTCAAGTTCTTCATCTCCATAGTTTAAGGCAACATCCTTAGATCTCTAAGATACTAACGGATGTTCTTAACATCAATCCAGTGACTATCACTTGGATTGGCCTGATTGTGAATCCATATGCTCAAAGCGTATGAGACACCAGGTCTCGAACATTTTTCAATGTACGATTTCTCGGAGAGTTTTCTCGAAAGCCAAGCTTTCACCGATTGTATTATGGGAATATCATTTCCAAGAAATGACATATTATCATTATTTTATAGGACAACGATTGTCAGTGCGCTCCCACTAACCTTCTTATATACACAAGAATCATTTTCGTTTTGAATTAAATCATAAACCATTATGATTACATCAAAACGATAATTCCAAGAACCTATGCTTGCTTCAATCCAAACATGGATCGAATAACCTGCAAACCTTGTTTACTTGTTATGGTACGACAAAACCGACAGAAATTGTAAACATCCTCCAAAAGGTTTCCTTTTTAGGAAAGCTATTTCCCGTAAAGCTGTCATATTTCATAAATGAAACACGTAGCTTTAGCAAGCATTATCAAAATGGATTTACCGTGGCAACAGGTAAAAGGTTTCGTCGTAATCAACACAATTGATAACGATACCTTTCCGCTAAAAAGCCTAGCTTTATATGTTGGTATGTTGCCATCCATGTATGTCTTCCTTGAAGACTTATAAAGTACCAATAGGCACAATGCCTTGCGGTACATCAATTAGTATCCAAATTGTTGAGATACATGGAATCCATTTCGGACTCATGACACTCTGTCATAATGGAGTCGATACCTTGTATCACTTCCTCATACGTAGTCAGTTGGTATACCTCAACAAGATAGACATCTTTATGAGGTGAGATCAGAAACCGATACCCCAGGTTGTTTTCTGACTCTCTCTGAATTACGCGGTTCTTTTGTATTCGAAGATTACTGGTATAGTTTCATCCTAGATGAACTATTTGTGTCCCATTAGGATTCGATGTCTGGAATAGTATAACTCCGATTTTCATCGAGTTTTACTATCCTCCCACTTACCACTAAATATCGGTATTCCTCTTAGGAAAAACGCATGGTGAGCAACAATCAAATTGTTCTTATGTGAGATGTATAAATACTATACTTGTTGGAGTTTAATCAAGTCCACAAGATCACAAACAATGCATAAAAATCACATATGAACACATCAAATGAGGTGGCGGAATCAACTCACATTGAATTTCGGTTTTGATGTTGAAGAAAAGATGCGTTTTTGGCTCCCTCCAAGTCACGGCAGTAGCTTTCTTGCAGTGGGCTGCGCGAGTGAGGACTGGTTTGGACTCCACATGTTCGGCCATTGTTGAGCACCATTGAAGCTCAAAGCTTCAAGCTTCCAAGCTCAAGAAGACACTTCCCTATCACCTATGTATGCCTCCTAGAGTGTGCTAGCACATAGATCTTGCAACAAGATCTTTGCTTCTCCATTTTGTGTGAAAAACCAAAAAGAAAAAATGAAGAAGATAATCGGCCAAGGAGACGTGAGAAGAGAGAAGAGGTTTTGGCTCCATTTTTGTGAAAAACGTGAATACCAAAAAAACCAAGAGAGAGGGTCACGTGAATGACCAAAAATTTTGCCAAAAAACCGTGTACTACACATGGTCCAAGAGAGAGAGAGAATGATTTTTATATACATATATCTTTATTCCATTTACCAAGTAAATGAATAAAATATATATACACAAGTCCTATCAACTTTCAACAATCACCTTTCTATATTCACATCATGTCACTTTAATAAAGTGACAAATGTCATATCACATCACTCAAAGTGACAATTGATTTGACGCATGATGTGACAAACGATTTGACGCTTGATGTGACTCGCGTGCGCGCTCGAATTTGAAATGCGAATGCGCTCGCAATCACTCTCGGGCTCGGGTTCGCTAATTCCAAATTAACGAATTTTCCGTCGCGTCGTAATTAAATGATTACGCCTAGCGAATTCACTATTCACGTCGCTAACGAATTAATTCTAAATTAATTCGTTCGCCGAATTAAAATCTAATTTTAATTCCGCGTCGAAATCCAATTTCGATTAATATATCGAATATATTAATTTTATCGATTAATTCCAAATTAATCGTTCTCCTCTCTATAATTAATATTTTATCCCAGATAAAATATCTCCGCAAATAATCCCAGATTAATATCCTCTCTCATCGAATTAATCCCAGATTAATTCTATCTCTCTCTTCTAATTAATCCCAGATTAATCAAAGTGCGAGTCAAATCATCGGTGAATCTTCAGGAAGCGACCCATGAGATCTCCGGATATGTTGGCAGTAAATACGATCGTCGGACTATCCGAACACGTAAGTACCTCGTACTACGTTTATATCGATTTACAAGACAAGGTTGGCTTCTAGCAAAGCGCCATGCCTACCCAATTCTCCAGAAATATTCTTACAGGAATATATAGATCTGTATCAAGCTGTAGTATACCGTAGTATTGTGTATATCGGCCCAGTATCTGATAATCACGTGCTAGGGCTGGGGCTGGATAAGTGTCTGCCCCGTCCGAAACACATGTCGGATGTCTGGTAACATAGTCTCTATAATCGGATATACATGACCTGGTCACAAATATCCCGATTGGTTGCGCAACACTCAAGAGCACTAGTACCGTATCCTGCGTGACATCATCTCCAAATGACTGAAGTGACACTTCCATCTTGACATCACACCCAATACACTACGACTCTCTGATAAACCAGAAGTGGTGTACACAGAACGGTTAAAGCCCCCTACCACCAAGACCAAAGTTTATCGATTATCGTAAGTATTAGCGATGCAAGTCTCAGGTTAAGACTATACACACCTACCTCGATTTCGGCCTCCCATAGACACATAGTCATAATACCAATGGGATTCCGAGGGGTCTATCCAGAGCGAAGCTGTTTCCCGTACCATCGGTGAAACACGACCTCCTATCGCACTTGCATAAGTATCCAATACTTATATATATGAGAACTATGTCGTTGTGCCCTCACAAACGCGCACAAGTGCAATACTAGCCTATTCCGCATTATCGATGTCCAGTCTCGATAATACTACGGCTAGGGATATTAATGATTAAACCTTCGGGGACTGATACTGTCTCATATCATTCTCAGTCCAGGTACTAATCATAGGGACCTCTCTTCATTTATATATCTATGGTGATCTAATCACAAATGATGAGAGTGCAATTTCCTTATTACATAGTTAATTTGCTACAACAACACAATGATCTGTGCAAATAGTGACGCTATGGGTCATATTATCCAACAATCTCCCACTTGGCACATAGCCAGTCACTCGAGTGTCTAACACCCGAACTATGTACAATTCGCTCAAATTGCTGAGGAAAGGTTTTCGTCAGCGGATTTGCTTAATTATCGTCTGACGCGATTTACACGATCATCACATCGCCACGATGTATGATCCGAACGAATCAGATGATATAGAAGTATATATCTGGATCGTCGATGAGACCTTTAATTCTTTAGCCTGTGCTGACGCCTAGCTCAGCTGCTAACAGAACTATATCTAATCTAATTAGATTTATTATCGATCCAAATGGCTTCTATTGCTGCCTCAGCTGCAGCAATAATCCGCATTTGTTGTTAATTCGGCAACAGTTATCTTGCTCGGAAGATTTCCAGCTTACTGTCCAGGTTCAGTGTTCAATTTATAGTACCGCAGTATTTACCGGTTTGGAAACTTGCAGCAGTGATCCCAGTCACTTCAAGTTCTCCATCTCCATAGTTTAAGACAACATCTTTAGTTCTCTCAGATACTAACAGATGTTCTTAATCTTCAATCCAGTGACTATCACTTGGATTGACCCGATTGTGACTCCATATGCTCAAAGCGTATGAGACACCAATACAAGTACATTTTAAATGTACAATTTCTCAGAGAGTGTTACCAACTCCAAATCTAGCCCAGTAGATCTTTATTCCTTGAATAAAGGTTGTTACTCCCCAGAATTCTACGGAGAATTTCTTATGAAAGCCAAGCTTTCACCGATTGTTTTATGGGAATTTCATTGTCAGTGCCCTCTCCCACTACCTCCTTATATACACAAGAATTATTTCGTTTTGAGTCAAATCATAAACTATTATGATTATTTCAAAACGTCAGTTCCAAGAACCCTATGCTTGCTTCAATCCAAACATGGATTGAATAATCCCGCAACCTTGTTTGTCGGTTATACAAAATCGTCAGAATGTTGTAAACATTCTCCAAAAGGTTTCCTTTTCAGGAAAGCGATTTTGATTTATAACTGACATATTTCACAAATGAAATATACAGTTATCAACAAGCATCTTCAAAATGGATTTACCATGGCAACAGGTAAAAGGTTGAACCGTTATTAACACAATGTTGATAACGATACCTTTCCGTCAAAAGCCCAGCTTTGTACGTTGGTATGTTGCCTACCATGTATGTCTTCCTTGAAGACGTTTAATGTACCATAGGCACAATGCCTCGTGGTACAACAACTAGTATCCAAAATAGTTGTTAAACATGGAATCCATTTCGATTCATGGCACTTTGCCATAATAGGGAGTCGATACCTGTATCACTACCTCATACATAATCAGTTGGTGTACCTTAAAAGATTAAGATCTTATGAGGTGAGATCAGAAAACCCATACCCCAGGTTGTTTTCTGACTCTCTCTGATCTACGCGGTTTCTTGTGTTTTGAAGATTAATGGTATAGTTCATCATAGATGAACTATTTGTGTTCCATTATGGACTTCGTGTGCTTGAATAGTATTACTCCGATTTTCATCGAGTATCACTATCCTCCCACTGACCACTGCATATCGGTATTCCTCTCAGGAAAACCGCATGGTGAGCAACAATCACATTGTTCTCATGGGGATTTATAAGTACTATACTTATGGTTTCCCTTAGGATAACCTATATTGGCACTAATCCAATTTGGGTTCTTAGTTTGGTATCATCCAAACTTTATGCCTGGCATACCCAAATTATCAGGAATGAAAACCTCGTTTCTTTCCTGTTCACATCCTATATGATATCTGTCAAACAGATTAATATGGAACCTTATTCTAAATAAGTTTTGCACTGTTAATACATATCCTGTTTGAAGGAAATGATAGCTCAGAGCGACTCGTGATAAACCTTATCATGTCCAACAAAATTCGGTTTTAGTTCGGACACACCGTCTAACTGACGTGTCTCGTTTAATTGTGTCCTAGACAACAATGCCATAAATAAGTCTCTATTGATCAAATCAATTTGAGCTATTTATTGTCATTTATATGTTTGAGATTTTATTATATTCAAAATATAAATTCTGTTATTTACATCTAATGTATTTATCTCAGTATCATCTTTATATAATAAAAACACTTAGTGTTTTGGAATATAAAGGTTCACCGCAGTGGGTTAAACACTGATAAAGAGATAATGTTCTAGTCAAACTAGTTACATTATAACAGTTCCTAATTAAGTACACACCCCAGGTTAGTTCCTAAACTTAGGTATCTACGGTCGAAACAGCGACTTTCGTCCCGTTTCCGATTCGCAGAGGAATCTCAGCTTGAAGTCAGTATCCTGCTCAAAGCAGATTCTGAATATCAATACATATATTTTATGTACCACACTAAGTATTTAAAATCTAATTTCAATACTAGCTGTGAACATAACTAAGACAAACATTTTTAAGTTAGAGCTCGCCCTTTCTTTAATTCCTTCGTGTCTTCCATATCCAAATGGTAGTCACTTTGGGATATGTCAATTATCCTTTTCAATATTTTAGGAACCTTAGGCCAAGCCTTGGGTTTGGAATATCGAAACGATGTGCACCTCGTGCTACATGCCCAATTGCAAACTTTGACTTTTCTCCACTAGAATAGTCAATTAATTCTCCAAGAATTATTAATTGCAATTTTAATACTTTTAAATCTAAAATAGATTTAGATTTATTATAAGTATATTAATTAAGCATTAAAGTCATCATCACATAAATCTTCCAAAGATTTTATGCTCTACTATTTGCTTAATTTTGGGCTTAAGGTATAATAAGTTATTTTATCAAATAAAGTAACCTATTATTTATTCCCAATTTGAAAATTAAATCATTTAAAATATTTTAATCCTAGATTATATTTTAAATATCCAACTTTTCAATTTTATCTTGATTACAATAGTCCAACTATTTAATCAACGATTAGTGGTACTTATATATTATAATGATTATAATAGTCCAACTATATAATCAAATATAATCCAAATTAATTAACCTCAATTACATTGATTACTATAATCCAATTATAAAATCAACTGTAAACTGAAATTAATTAATTCAAAAATATTGATTAATATAATCCAATTATATATAATCAAGTATAATACAGTCCAACTGTTCATTAAAACAACAATTTAAATATTAGTCTAACATTTTAATCTAATGACGAAATAAAATAAAATGAGCGTGTTTAGCGAGTATTCGAACGAATGTTGCAAATTCAATATTGCCTCCCACTATTTTTCGTCGAGTCTCTAACCCTCTGTCGAGTACTCGGGAAACCGTGTTTCCTAGTGGGCTAGGATCCCGTTAAATATCACACAATCTTTGACTTTGGCCAACAAATTGTATGATAATTAACTAGGTAGATCTCGAAGATCAATTGGATCTCATCCAACTCCTAGATCCAGTAGGTGGACATCCAAGTCCGAAACATATATCTTATATATGCCTATACATCGAATGTATAGCCTAACTTTTTCCTCTGAATCAACTAGGCCTTGGCTTTGGCACAACAAACCTAGTGATCCCAGTCAAGCGCGGACCCATTGACATGGAAGCTTCGTAATCAATGTCAATGGACAAGAAAGTGGTCTTGACTTTGGCCAACAAACCACAACTTGGACACGACACCGATATGGAACAAAGCCTCGTGATTAAAACACATCTTTGATGGACAAGGGCTTGACTTTGGCCAACAAACCCCTGCCAATCTCGGATCTTGAGTAAGAATCACTCAATGGAAGGAAAACGCATGATATTTAACGAGGGTTTTTCGCGTGCAAATTGGCTACCAATTTAATTATCTTTGTTAAGGTCTCATCATCATACACCCTTAAGCATGCATTCTAAACACATAATAAAGCGAGTATGAAATAAAATAATAATGATATGCGGATGGATATTTTACATTGATCCTAGATCAAATCTCTCACTTTCTCTCTCCCGCTAGCACTTGTATTACTTCTACCCGTTACACTACACTTCTAAAGAAACCTCTTTTACATGGAGGGGAATAGGTGAGAAGAGAATACAAAGAAATAGGAGATAAGGCTGGACACGCAGGTCCAATTTAATAAATCAAATTTATTACAATTTCCAAAATCGCCCAACCCGACTAATATCCATCCGATATACATTATTCAAACATCACAACCATGTATTCATACAAGCATGTTATCAATCAATCAATCAAATTAATTAATCTTGATTATTAGTGATCATCCAATGTTCAAACAAAGATTTGATTTTTGTTCGAGTCAAACTCGTATTGCAAACACGTACTCAAAGTACAATTTCTACGAATTAAATTAAATTACATAATTAAATCCAATTTAATACGTATTTAATTCTAATTCATTATTTAATTCTAAATTAATATTACACTTTTTTAACGAACCTTTACGACTTAAATTCCAAATTTAATCGCAACGGGTCTCAAAGCCCGATTAACATCTAATGTTTTATTTAATTAAAGTCCAATGGGCTTTTAATTAATTTCTATAAGGCGTGGACTTTTGGTCAACTCGGGTCAAACCGAACAACCAAAATCCAATCCGGGAGTTACCCCATAAGCCTTTAAATTAATTTTGGCCCATTAGGCCCAATTAAATAATTAAGGTCCATTAAGTCATAATTGGACCTTTTGGATTCGGTTTTGGGCCTAATTGGATCCAACCAATTTTGCCTAAACCCAACTTTGTTACAACAAAGCCCAAAAGCCCAATTACAACCCTAACAAGCCCAATTTCCAAAATCAAGCCCAAATTAATTAACTTATAAAATTCCAAATTTCACAATTAATTAACCTAAGTGTAATACACAATCAATTACCCAATTAACATTTCTAAAATATCAATTAGCCTAATTAATCATGCACTTTAACAACCAAATAGTGTCCAACACAATTCAATTAAAATCAAACCCAATTAACATGCTTTCAAGTCTCGGCAATTAGGGGTTTTTCAATTCGATTCGGTTTCAATCCAATTGAGTCCACAATCATAATTTCCCAAATCAATTCAATTCATCCAATGAATTAAAACAACAAAATCACAAAGAATTTCATGTTCTTTAATCGGCCAAGCCACTTTAAAAGGGAAAAATGTTCCAAATCAAAATTCAATCCAATTGAACTTCAAAACAACATTAACCAATTGTTTTAAGTCATCCAATGATCAAACAAAACAAAATTACCAAGACATTAGGTTTTCCAATTTTCGGCCAAGCCTCCAATTTGGGGAAAATTGAATCCAATCCAATTTCATGAAATTGATCACACACAATCTCAATTAAACATGTTCTAAGCATACTTAAACATCCAATCAATTAAAACATGCTTAAACACATTTTACCCAATTTCAAGTTTCAATTCAACCTAAGAATTGGGGAAAATTGATCTAATCCAATTTTCTTGAAATTGATCATGCACAACTTCAATTCAACCTCATTCAAGCATAATGCATCAAACAATTCAACCAAATCATGCCTAAATCGAGTTTACCCAAATTAAAGTTTTGACCAAAATTTGCAAATTGGGGAAAATCAATCCAATGATTTTTTTGTCAAATTGATTACATATATCTCAAATTAGATCATATATAAGCATTCTTACACAATCAATTTGTCAGAATCAAGCCAAAATCAAAAAGCCCCAAATTTGCCAAGAACCCTAATTTCGGATTTCATGCATCAATGGCTCTAGATACCAATGTTGGAGTTTAATCAAGTCCACAAGATCACAAACAATGCATAAAAATCACATATGAACACATCAAAGGAGGTGGCGGAATCAACTCACATTGAATTTCGGTTTTGATGTTTGAAGAACAAGATGCGTTTTTGAGCTCCCTCCAAGCTCACGGCAGTAGCTTTCTTGCAGTGGGCTGCGCGAGTGAGGACTGGTTGGACTCCACCAGTTCGGCCATTGTGAGCACCATTGAAGCTCAAGCTTCAAGCTTCCAAGCTCATGAAGACACTTCCCTATCACCTATGTATGCCTCCTAGAGTGTGCTAGCACATAGATCTTGCAACAAGATCTTTGCTTCTCCATTTGTGTGAAAAAAAACCAGAAAAATGAAGAAGATAATCGGCCAAGGAGACCGTGTGAGAAGAGAGAAAGGTTTTGGCTCCATTTTTGTGAAAAACGTGATACCAAAAAAACCAAAGAGAGGGTCACGTGAATGACCAAATATTGCAAACAAAAAACCGTGTATACACATGGTCCAAGAGAGAGAGAATGATTTTTATATACATATATCTTATTTCCATTTACCAAGTAAATGAATAAAATATATATACACAAGTCCTATCAACTTTCAAACATCACCTTTCTATATTCACATCATGTCACTTTAATAAAGTGACAACATGTCAATAACATCACTCAAAGTGACAATTGATTTGACGCATGATGTGACAAACGATTTGACGCTTGATGTGACTCGCGTGCCGCGCTCGAATTCGAAATGCGAATGCGCTCGCAATCACTCTCGGGCTCGGGTTCGCTAATTCCAAATTAACGAATTTTCTGTCGCGTCGTAATTAAATGATTACGCCTAGCGAATTCACTATTCACGTCGCTAACGAATTAATTCTAAATTAATTCGTTCGCCCGAATTAAAAATCTAATTTTAATTCCGCGTCGAAATCCAATTTCGATTAATATATCGAATATATTAATTTATCGATTAATTCCAAATTAATCGTTCTCTCTCTATAATTAATATTTTATCCCAGATAAAATATCTCCGCAAATAATCCCAGATTAATTTTTCTCTCTCATCGAATTAATCCCAGATTAATTCTATATCTCTCTTCTAATTAATCCCAGATTAATCAAAGTGCGAGTCATACGTCATCGGTGAATCTTCAGGAAGCGACCCATGAGATCTTCGGATATGTTGGCAGTAAATACGATCGTCGGACTATCCGAACACGTAAGTACCTCGTACTACGTTTATATCGATTTACAAGACAAGGTTGGCTTCTAGCAAAGCGCCATGCCTACCCAATTCTCCAGAAATATTCTTACAGGAATATATAGATCTGTATCAAGCGTAGTATACCGTAGTATTGTGTATATCGGCCCAGTATCGGATAATCACGTGCTAGGGCTGGGGCTGGATAAGTGTCTGCCCCGTCCGAACACATGTCGGATGTCTGGTAACATAGTCTCTATAATCGGATATACATGACCTGGTCACAATATCCCGATTGGTTGCGCAACACTCAAGAGCACTAGTACCGTATCCTGCGTGACATCATCTCCAAAATGACTGAAGTGACACTTCCATCTTGACATCACACCCAATACACTACGACTCTCTGATAAACCCAGAAGTGGTGTACACAGAACCGGTTAAAGTCCCCTACCACCAAGACCAAAGTTTATCGATTATCGTAAGTATTAGCGATGCAAGTCTCAGGTTAAGACTATACACACCTACCCGATTTCGGCCTCCCATAGACACATAGTCATAATACCAATGGGATTCCGAGGGGTCTATCCAGAGCGAAGCTGTTTCCCGTACCATTGGTGAAACACGACCTCCTATCGCACTTGCATAAGTATCCAATACTTATATATATGAGAACTATGCCGTTGTGCCCTCACAAACGCGCACAAGTGCAATACTAGCCTATTCCGCATTATCGATGTCCAGTCTCGATAATACTACGGCTAGGGATATTTAATGATTAAACCTTCGGGGACTGATACTGTCTCATATCATTCTCAGTCCAGGTACTAATCATAGGGACCTCTCTTCATTTATATATCTATGGTGATCTAATCACAAATGATGAGAGTGCAATTTCCTTATTACATAGTTAATTTGCTACAACAAACACAATGATCTGTGCAAATAGTGACGCTATGGGTCATATTATCCAACAATATTTGGTATCCCTAAGATAACCTACAATTGGCACTTATCCCATTTGGGTTTAGTTGGTATCATCCAAACATATGCCGGCATCCCAAATAACAAGATTTAGAAACCCAGTCTTTCCTGTTCATATCTAATATGAAGTCTGTCAAACAGTTTTATGGAACCTTATTCAAAATAAGTTCTGGACTGTTAATGCTTATCGTTGACGGAAAGGGTAGCTCAGAGCGACTCATGATTAACCTTATCAGGTCCAACAAAATTCGGTTACTCTGGTTCGAACACACCGTCTAGGATGACATGTCCCGGGAGGAGTCCTCTTTGAAAGAATACTATACTCTTTCAAGTATATTAGAAACTTATTGCTTAAGTATTTTCAATCATGGGTAACCGTGATGATATAATACTTTAGCCGATCTGTTTGTTTATTTCGTGTCGAAACTTTAAAAGTTTCCGATTTTGTTTCAAAAGAAACACAAACCAAATAAACGCGATGCCACATCCGTAAAGGGTCACGATTAATATTATTCCACATCTAGTAGCTAGACATGGGCCCACTTGCTTCACTATGAAGTAGGGTTACAGATAGGTGGCATTTGCACTTTTACCAAGTAAAGGTGTTTTAGGCACATTGCCAATAAAACTAGATTCGTTGACTTTATTTTGAATGGAATCCAATCAGTCATAGTACCCACTCTTCAAAGTGTGGATATACGAGTCTTGTTAATTGTGTCCGGACAACAATGGCCACTTATCAGTTTCTTGGATCAAATCAGTTCGAGCTATTTGTTTGTCATGTTGTGGTTGAGATATTTTTTATATTCAAAATATAAATGCTGTTATTCACATCTAATGTGTTTATCTCAATATATATTTATATAATAAAACACTTTAGTGTCTATAATATAAAAGGTAAATCCTGAGCGGATTAAACACTAATATAAGATATGTTTCTAGTCAAACTAGTTACATTATAACAGTTTCCAAATTTAGGTACACACCGAGGGTAGTTCCTAAAGTTAGGTATCTACGGTTAAAACAGCGACTTTCGTCCCATTACTAAATCGCAGATAAATCTCAATTGAAGTCAGTAGCCTGCTCATAGCAGATTCTGAACATCAATACATATATTTTATGTACCACACTAAGTATTTAAAATCTAATTTTAATACTATTGGTGAACATAATTATGAGAAACATATTTGAAGTCAGAGCCTTGCTCGTCTTCAATTCCTTCATGTCTGCTTTGTCCAAACGGCAGTCACGCTTCCGCGATCCCGTTTGCCACAATTTAGGCAGACATTTTTGGATATGTGCTTTATCTTCCTAGAATATTATAATGATTTTTCCTTTGCCATTTTCAACACTCCAGAAGGTTTTGGCCAAGCCTCGGGTTTCTAGAATATCAAAGTAAGGTGCACCTTGCGCTACTTGCCTAATTGCAAACTTTGACTTTATCTCCTTGAGAATAGTCATTAACTCTCCAAGAGTTATTTATTGCAATTATAGTACTTCTAAAATCTAAACATAGATTTATGAAGATCCTTCAATTTCTTTATCATACTTTAAGGATCTAATCCTTAGTTCTGATTCAGAAATTAAGGAGTCTACTGCGACAAGATAAATGGATTAAACAGTTAAGTTATCATTACATGAATCTTCCAAAGATCATGCTCTACTATTTGCTTAACTCCGGGCTTAGGCATAATATGTTATTTTATCAAATAAAGTAACTTATTATTTCCAGGACCATCCTGAAATTTTATTCCCAATTTGAAAAATTAAACCATTTAAATACATTTTCCCTAGGATTATGTTTTAAATGTCAATCTTTCAATTGTATCTTGATTCTAATAGTCCAACTATTTAATCAACGATTTTGGTACTATTAAATATAATGGTTATTATAGTCCAACTATATTAATCAACAATACATAATTAAATCAAATATGTTGATTACTTAATCCAATTATATAACCAACTATAAATGAATATTTTGAATATAGTCCAACTATTTATTAAAACAACATTTAAATATTAGTCCAACTAATATTTAATTTATTTGACGAATTGATATTTGAATGAGCGCGTATGGCAAGTAATTAAACGAATATTGCAAATTCAATTCTTGCCTCCCACTATTTTTCGGTGAGCCTCTAACCCTCTGTCTAGTACTCGGGAAATCGTGTTTCCTAGCGGGCTAGGATCCCGTTAAATATCACACAATCTTGACTTTGGCCAACAAATTGTATGATAATTACTATGTAGATCTCTAAGATCAATGTTGATCCAATCCAATTCCTAGATCCAGTAGGGGGGACATCTAAGTCCGAAACATATATCTTATATATTCCAATATATCCAATATATTACCTAACCTTTTTCCTCTGAATCAACTAAGCCTTGGCTTTGGCACAACAAACTTAGTGATCCCAGTTAAGCGCGACCCATTGACCATGGAAAGTTTCGTAATCAATGTCGATGGACAAGAAGTGGTCTTGACTTTTGCCAACAAACCACAACTTGGACAAGACACCAATATGGAACAAAGCCTTCGTGATTCAAACACATCCTCGATGGACAAAGGCCTTGACTTTGGCCAACAAGCCAATGACAGTCTTAGATCTTAAGTAAGAATCACTCAATGGAAGGAAAAATGCTTAATATTTATGAGGGTTTTTTGCGTGCAAATTGGCAACCAATTTATTATCTTTGTTAAGGTCTCATCATCATACACCCTTAAACATGCATTCTAAATACATAATAAAACGCATATGAATAAAATAATAATGATATGCGGATGGATACTTTACACATTGATCCTAGATCAAATCTCTCCATTTCTCTCTCCTGCTAGCACAAGTATTTGCTTCTACCCGTTACACTACACTTCTAAAGAAACCTCATTTACATTGAGGGGAATATGTGAGAAGAGAATACAAATAATAATGAGGTAACAAGGTTGGACACGCAGGTCCAATTAATAAATCAAATTTATTACAACAATTTCTAAAATTGCCCCACCCATCTAATATCCATCTGATATACATTATTCATGCATCGCAACCATGTATTCACACAAACATGTTATCAATCAATCTAATCAAATTAATTAATGTGCTAATTAATGACCATCCAATGTTCAAACAACGATTCGATTTTGCACGAGTCAAACTCGTTTTGCGAATAAGTACTCAAAGTACGAATTCTCGAATTAAATTAAACTACATAATTAAATCCAATTCAATTGGTATTTAATTCTAATTCACTATTTAATTCCAAATTAAATACTACACTTTATTTAACGAACCTTTACGACTTAAATTCCAAATTTAATCGTTACGGGTCTCAAAGCCTGTTTAACGTCCAACGTCAATTTAATTAAAGTCCAATGGGCTTTTAATTAATTTCTTGAGGCGTGGACTTTTGGTCAACTCAGGTCGAACCCAATAACCAAAGTCCAATCCGGGAGTTACCCCATAAGCCTATAAATCAATTTAGGCCCATTAGGCCCAATTAAACTTTAAAGGTCCATTAGTCGCATTTGGGCTTTATGGAAGCGGTTTTGGGCCCAATTGGATCCAACCAATTTTGCCTAAACCCAACTTAATCAAATTGATCCAATCAATCTTCAATTAAACATGTATTAAGCATACTCAAACATCCAATTTATTCAAATCATGCTCAAATACAATTTACCCAAATTTTAAGCCCTAAAATATTTTCATGCTTAACCTTGCTCTTGATACCATTGTTGGAAAATACTAACCATCCCAATATCATTTCAAGCATTAAAAATAAGTGCGAATACAACGAGGGAGTTGCGGAATACTCACATTGATCGGTTGAGCGACGCGCGAGGGAACAAAAATTATTTTCTGCCTCCATAGACTGTTCGGTAGTGAGCTGTTGTGGCTCCTCCAAATTCGGCCATTGTTGCTCCTTGAACAAGCTCCAAGCTTCCTCAAACGATTCCCGGCTCATGGGTGGACTTCCCTATCAGCTTCGCATGTCTTCGTAGCTCCAAGCTTCCACAAAATCATGACCTTTGGCTTCCTATTGCTCTCGGTTTTCTGGGCAGAAACCAGAAGCATGAACTGCCCACCATGGGCATGAGAGGAGAGAAGAGAGGAGAGTGAGAGAGATGGTGTTGGTTGGTGAGAAAGGTGTATCAAATACACTTAATCAATTTCCAAAATTAATTACTTCTTTTCTCTTACCAAAAGTCAAGCCTTTAAGGCTCCAACCACCAACATCAACTCCATCAATCAATGAATAGGGACCGGCGTCAATCACTCGAAGTGAAAGACATCTATCACTTGATTGACGGATGATGTGACGCTAGATGCGACTAGCGATTTGACTCTTGATGTGATTTACGTGTCGCACTCGAATTCAAAATGCGAATGCGCTCGTAACAATCCCGGGCTCGGGTTCGCTAATTCCAAATTAACGAATTCTCCATTATGACGTAATTAAATCTAATTTAATTAAATAATCATGCCTAGCATAATTACTATTCACGTCGCTAACGAATTAATTCTAAATTACCTAGTACTACCTTTATACCGATTTACAAGACAAGGTTGGCTTCTAGCAAAGCGCCATGCCTACCCAATTCTCCAGAAATATCCTTACAGGAATATAATGATCTATATCAGGTGTAGTATACATAGTATTGCGTATTTCGATCCAGTATCGGATGATCACATGCAAGGCCTGGGGCTGGTACAGTGTCTGCCCCATACGAATCATATATCGGATTACGAGCAACTAGTCTCTTTAATATCGGATAATCATGACCAAGTCATATTATCCCGACGGTTGCAACCTTTTTAGAGAACCAGTTTTGTATCCATGCGCGATCATAACTCCATATGACTGGAGTCACAATTCAGTCTCGACATCACACCCAACACACTATGATTCTCGATATACCCAGAAGAGGCGTACACAGAAACCGGTTAAAGCCCTGGATGACCAAAACCAAAGTATATTGATTGTCGTAAGTATTAGCGTGTGTAAGTCTCAAGTTTAGACCAAATACACATACCCTGATTTCGGACTTCCATAGACACATAGTCATACTACCAATGGAATTCCCAGGGTGTCTATCCAGAGCGAAGCTGTTTCCCGTACCATCAGTAAAACACAACCTCCTATTACACTTGCATGAGTATCCTATACCCAAATATATGAGAACTATGTCATTGTGCCCTCACAACGCGCACAAGTGTAATACTAGTCTTTTACGTATTTATCGTTGTCCAATCTCGATAATACTCTGACTAGGGATATTTAATGATTTATCCTTCATGGACTGATACTATCTCATATCATTCTCAATCCAGGAACAAATCATAAGGACCTCCTGTTGGATAATATGACCCATAGCGTCACTATTTGTACAGATCACGGTGTTGTTGTACAAATTAACTAAGTGACAAGGAAATTGCACTCTCATCATTTGTGATTAATGTTAGACATTATGTCCCATAGCGTCACTGTTTGTAAATGATATTGTATTATTGTACAAAATAACTATGTGATTATGAAATTGCCTTTTGCCGTTTTGTAATATTATTTACTTTGACTAATAAATGGCGAAAGTCCATATGATTAATACTGGATTGAGATGATATGACACAGTATCAA
Organism: Zanthoxylum bungeanum; assembly: GCA_019454045.1. Classification (NCBI taxonomy): domain Eukaryota; kingdom Viridiplantae; phylum Streptophyta; class Magnoliopsida; order Sapindales; family Rutaceae; genus Zanthoxylum; species Zanthoxylum bungeanum. The sequence goes on along the minus strand of SKCR01030670.1, from coordinate 55 downwards.
TCTATAAAAGTTTAATCATTAAATATCCCTAGTCGGAGTATTATCGAGATTGGAC